>PVJO010009763.1:0-67786 GCA_004026905.1 Hystrix cristata
GGTTTACCTCCTTCTGCCCCTAGGGAGAATTCTCCCTCAGGGAACTAATTGTCCTCATCTCTGCAATCAGGCCTTGATTGGTGCTTTCAATCCAATTCAAATTTTATTTTATCTTAATTTTATTTTATTTCATTGTTTGCGATGCTGACCACTGAGCGCAGAGCCTCTTATGTGCTGGCAGATGCTCTCCCTCCAGGCCTCTCTCCGCCTGACATGTTTTGATGATTTTGAATGGCAAAAGGAAAATGTCCCTCCCCCCACCGTAGGTTTCTACATTCTTATGTAAACTAACAGGGTGAAGGGTTCTGCCTGCTCCCACCATCACCAGTTATGGCCCAAATCCTACAGGGTTGAGGCTGGTGGCTACTGAAGACGACCCTCCCCAACCCCTAGATCTGAGCTCACACATGTCCCTGCATTTATCTTACTTTGTTAAGCTTCACGACAATTTTTCCCAAAAGTAATTTTTTTCTTCAATTTCACATACAGACACAGGTGCTTAGGAAGGTGAACTACCTTCCACAAGGGTGGAGAGGGAGTGAGATTTCAGGGCTTCACCTGAATCTTCTATCAGTTTACTTCCCTCAGAGTTTACTATCCAGGGTTCTGTCGCATAGTTGTGTTGGGAGTGACGTGCCCTATCTGAACTGTGTTTCCAGATAATCGAAGTTTAGTCTTTAGCACCAGTGTTTTGAAAACTACCTTAGATAGCAATGTTTCTAGAATGTGTTTCATATTTTTCTCTGTCTTAAATAGAGCACATTGAACAGACTTTAAATTTTGCAAGATGACTCATAGTATGAGTATCAGTGATTACACAACTCCATAATATCGGTGCGGAAGTGTCTTGCCCGGGGCTAGACAGCTGCGAGGTGGGAAGCGCACAGACACGGGCAGTCTGGCTCCAGCGCCCACGTTCGTTCAGGGCAGCTGTGCTGTGTGCCTCTCTCGGGGCTCCAGAGAGCCAGAGATCGCAGTGAGCTGAGGTCATTTGTCCCAATCGCACACATGGCAGAGGTAAGGGTGAGAGCCACAGGGCTGACATTTCAGCAGGAGGGACGCCAGGCGAGTGTGATGTCTAAGAGTCCATCCATGAATGAGTGGATAAAGGAAACACAACACACACTCCCTGGAAGATTATTCAGCCTTAGAAGAAGTAAATCCTGTAATTGGCGATCACGTGGGTGAACCAGAAGGACGTTAAAGGAGATAACCCGAACATAGAAAGACAAATGTATTTCCACTTATATGTGGAATCTAAAAGATTCAGACTCATAGAAACAGAGTAGAATGGTGGTGGCCAGGGACCAGGGTGGAGAAGAACAGGGGAATGTTAATCGGAGGGAACAAACTTGAGTTATCCAGTGACTGAGTCCTGGTTACCTCATGGACAGCATGGTAGCCATAGTTAGTAATAAAGTATATCTGAAATTTTCTAAGAGAGTTGACTTCAAGTATTTTCACCATACATTTAAAACAGAAGCATATGAAGTGATGGACATGTTAATTAACTTGCTCGTGATAATCACTTATATATGTAATATACACCACATAGCAGTGATGGAACCTGCTAGAGACAAGTGCCCAAACTGCAACCCCAAACCCACAAGATGCCAACACTGCATACTGCAAACCTGAATACTGAGGTTATAGTTTAGAAAAGACAACCCATACATTAACAGCTTTTGTCTCAAAGGGAAAACAAATAACATGCATACCATAGGTCCACCACCACTGCTGTACCTTAAATATATACAAACGTTTTTGTCATTTAACTCTCCGCAAAGCTGTGGAGGAAAAATACTACCTTTCTGAGAGGAGGTTTAACTCTGAGAGCTAAGACACAGGCCTTGTATGACTTTGTTTATCTAGCTCCTCTTTGATAAACTAAGATCAGTCTCTCTTTCTCTCTCCCTTTCTCTCTCTCTCTCTTTCTCTCTTTCTTTTTTCTTTTGCTACTAAGGATTGAGCCCAGGGCCTTTGTACTGAGCTACATCTCTAGCCTTTTAAAATTTTTTGTTTGGTCTTGCTAAATTGCCATGTTGCCTGGCTGGGATGGAATGTGCAATCGCCCCGCCGGAGTCTCCAGACCGGGATTCTAGGGGTGCTGCTCCACTCGGGGCTCAGCTTTGTGGTGAGTAGGATCTTAAGGAGGGTGGAGAGGGCTGGTGCAGACAACTTTTTTGACAGGATGGGGGCAAATGCGCAGCTGTGGAAGTCGTTACCCAGCTGCCTGAGGGTTTGGGAGAGACAAAGCTGGTACTGAGGGCAGCAGACAGAGAAGGGGATTGGGGACCAAGCTTGTGACCTCATGGTGTTTTCAGTGGGGCCACCAGGGTGGCTTCCACAGGGCAATGACGGGGTTCTCCACCTCAGAGATCCTCAGGGTTCCAGAAGAGAAGGTGACACTGATGGAAGAGGCTAGGAGACGGTTTCTTTCCCTCCATCGCTTGGACATGGCCACCAGCTGGTTGCCACAGGGAGATGTCACAGGGCAGCTGGGACAGCACGTGAGAGAGGAGAGCAGAGCCCCGGCGGCAGCAAGGAAGCTACAGAAGGAAAGGGTTTGGGAACTTGAACGTGGCCTGCAGGAGCTGGTCAGGACCGGACAGATCCTCCAGCCCTGCACTCCCATCTGCCAAATGCTGGCACCATTTCTAATTCCCTGGAAAGTCACCAACAGGCAGAGGAAGGCGGGAAGAAAAGAACAAATACAGAAGTAACCGGAGACTTCCAGGCTCCGGAGATGAGCAGTTCCAACAAGGTAAGTTTAGTCTAAAATCGGGTTATTACAGTAGTTCTTTCTTTAGTAATTAAAAAAGATTTTATCTGATTTGGGTCTAAAAGAAACAAAGGCAATTCACGGAGGAGCTGTGTCCCCAGCCCCGGTGGCTGGCTAGTTCCTCACTCCTGCTGTAGGGGCTGCACAGCCTCATTTTCTGAGTAGATGCCCAGTCCGGCCATGTCCCAGGACTGTTCCGGAGGCCTGGGTGGAGCAGCGAGCAGGCGCTGATGGCCTCGGGTGGTGGGGCTCAGGACACAGCACCCCAGAGCATGAACCAGAGTCAGAACTTGTCGTCCCCAAACATACCTTTTCAGCCTAGAGTTATTTTGAGCTGATCATTTTATCATTTTGAGTAACTGCAGACACAAGAGGCGCCCTGAAGCTACACCCTGACCCCTGCTCTTTGTCTTCCCCAGTACTGGGGAGTGTACCCAGGGCCCTTGCAATGAATTACATCCCCAGCCCTTTTACATTTTTTATTTGGCGACAGGATTTCAGTAAGTTTCTAAATTTCCCAGACTGGGCTCGAATTTGCGCTGTCTTGCCTCAGCCTCTCTTAGAGTCCTGCAAAAGTTACCTTTGGGTAAGTGAAGTACACTTGGAGAAAGGAAATCTGCATTTGTGAGAGTGTCTCCCCGCTACACAGGGAGAGAAAGAGGACTAAATCTCTCCAGGATCTGGCCAGTGGAGAAGCCATCGACTTAAGGCTGTTTAACAAATCATGCCTCTGTTTTTACCGTATTTTCCTGTTCATTTTAACTGGGCCTTTCTTTTTATGTAGGTTTTTTTTTTGTTTTTGTTGAAGTGTGTGCGCTAGACAAGTGCTCTACCCCTGAGCCACACCCCGGTTCCACTGTGTCACTGTGGAAGGGAAATAACCAGTATGTGCCCTGGGGAGGCCAAGAGGTCCCCCTGCCTCAGGGATGCACCAGGGCAGAGTGGGCACCGTGTGTGGAGTGACAGTGGAGGCACTTGGGTGCCCAGGAGGACACAGGGGTAGGGCTGGAGGACGTTGGTCAGGGAAGGAAGGGAGATGGCGCGTCTCAGCGTAACTCCCAGGGACTCCCAAATAAAGGGTATCAGAAAATAGAAAAGGAAAGGCTGAGGGTTTGAAGTGGTGGCAGGGGGAGCTGCACTTTGACCCTCAGGTGAATGACGTGATGAAGTTGGCACTGGAGAAGGATCAGTTTATATTTGCATCATTTAAATGTGCAAAGGTTGAGAAATCCATGCAGAATATAGTTGTCAGCACGTGGGGAATAAGCTAGACTTTACTAACTCCGTGTGGCCTTGTTGCCAGCGCAAGAACTTGAGTGCCTTGTGTACCCACAAGGTCACAGCGTGGAGAAGAGAATCATGATGCAGCTGAGCAAGCACACTGCCTGAGGAGGTGGGGACAAAGCTACACGGGACAGGCAGGACAATGTGCCGTGGGGGACACGAGTCAGCAGGCCACCAGGCTGCAGCCTCTTGAGTAAGGGGAACCAGGGAGATGGAGTCTGCTCTCCCCTCTCTTCTGGTCTTTCTTCTTCCTATTTTTCTCTTTCCTTTGGTTTCTTCTTCTCCCTCTTTCATTCCTTTATTCCTTTACTCCTGTCCTTCTTTCTCTTCCATCCACAAAATGAGGTCTACTAATTTCTATGCTGTTAAGAACATAGTTTTTTGTTTTTTTTTTTTGATGTTGGCACTACTTAGTGACAACAATAATGAACATATTGTTGACACTGTCCGAATATTTTTCCCCCAACTGTTTGTCTCAGAATATGACAAAATGAAAAGCCAGTTGGACCCCGGGAGACTGCTAAAGTCAATCTCTGTCTCAACTTGCATTTTGTGCCAGCAGATTTGGTGGCAGAGACGAGGCTGAGGGTCAGGTGCTTTATTGTGAGGCACAACCCAGGAGCAGGAGGGAAGCACAAGGGAGAAAAACAGAGAAGGAAGGAGAGCAGATTGCAGAGACGTGGTTTGAGCTGGCCCAGGCTTCTGGGTCTGAGCCCATGGGGCAGCCTGAGAAGTTTCTTGGGGTCATCGGCCCGAAGGAAGAAAGAGGGGGTGCATTCGTTCACTTCTCCCACGGCCATAGGTTTGCCGCATAGGTTACTGATCGCCTCCTCAACTTCTGGGAATAGTAAGCTAGTTTCCACGTGTCAGCTGCCATGCTGAGGTTGACTGGGGACTCTGGTCTGGGTTCTGTCAGATGGGGCTGCTCGTCACATCTGCACGGAACTATTCCCAACCGCAGTGCCTGCAAAAAGAAATAAGCGAGGCCCAGTGGATGCTGAGCAGTATCCACGGGGTACCTGGATAAAGGCAAGTTGTCTAAGTAGTGACTTCAGGAAACCTCTTTTCCTGGGAATACTACTATGTTGTTAAGGAAATCTAGTTGGTAGGCTTCCTCCAAATCTTTTGGTAATACTTGTAGTCTATTATAAAGTAATACTTGTGACAAATGCATAGCTTTGTCTCTCCTGGGCCATTCATTGCAAAAGGCTTCGTCTGACAGGATGAGGGTTTGTCCTTTATCAAAGGGATGGAGTGTGGCAGAGGCTTCAGATAAGGAAAGGCAGTTTGTTGTTTGGTCACCCTGCAGGCTGGCGGGGAGCGACAGTGATCCAGGGGACAAAGCCAAGCCTGAACTGGCATAATTTGGGAATAATTCCTTTAAACTTTAGTGGGGAGGCCTGGCTCTAAGTCAGAAGTTCCTTTGTTGAGAAAAATGGACCTAGACACAGGAGAGTTAAACTATTCTCAGTATTTTTAACCATCCTTGCCTCCCACTGAACTGTGCAGTTGAAACTAGTGGAAACGGACATTACAGGCAGAAAGGGAAGTGCCATCCCATGCCCACTGGAGCCTTGTGCCAGCTCCCTCCCTTCTGCTCCTACCTCAGTGTTCTCAGGGGGCAGCACCCCTGAAACGTTCTATCCCCATGCTCCACAAGAGGACGGGTACTGAGCTGTTCTTGTGATGACCTTGAGGAGGAAATCTGTGGAGCAAATGCTTGGCCAGAAGTTCCGGCGATAAATCTAGTGGCTCTACTGTAACCCGCACCATCATCTCTGAGTTCAGCTTGCTAAATGTCAGTTGGAATCGGCTCCCAATCAGTCACATTTCATGACAAGGACAGAAGAGTTTGCCTGGTTAGAGCATGATGAAGGATTTGTCTCTTGCCCTGACTGTCCACTCACAAGTCTGAAACAATGTTCTGTTCTGTCATTTGTGTAGCTGGGAAACCGGCTGGAATGACCCAGAATGCCACGGGGCTCTGGAAGATCTTTGTTTCGCTTGCCGAAGGAAGTCCTGAATTGGGAAAAATGAAATGATGTGCATGGGGGAGCTCAAGAAGTCACCGTCCCAAAGTTCTGCAGGTGTGTGCTCAGGAGGCCTCGTGCTCTGATAGTACAAAGAAGCTTCAGAAGAGGGCTGATGTTTGATTACTTCAGTAAGCGACCATTTTAAAACGAATGATATTTATACCTACGGAACTGGCTTAGCTAGGACATCTCGTTCCCTAAACTATGCAGACAAAGGAGAATCGGCTGTAATTTAGGTTAACTCAACATATATCATCTCATTGTCTTTGTTCCACAGGCTATTAAATCATCAACCCCTTCTAAGCTTAATTTGCCTGGAATGTTTGTCAGTTTTCACCCAACGCTTTCCTGTTTATTTATTTTATTTTTGCTATAGCTCCTTTGGGTCATACAGTAAGACTGCCCAGTGGAAAAATGCCTGGTACAGTTTCAGCTCACAGATTCCATTTCTAAATCTCCAAATTAAGGTCTCTTTTCCTGTCCTCTCCCACTTTCTTGTGTTCCTGGCCTTGGTTATTCTAGTGGTCTTTTCTTAAATTATTCCTTGCATTAAAACAAAACAAAACAAATCAAAACAAAACAAAACAAATCAAAACAAAACAAAAGTGAATTTTCTATAACTTTTTGTTATAGAAAATCTCAATCATACACATCATGTAATTTATGTACTTATTTATTTATTTGTGTTGCTGAGTATCTGCCTCATGTGAGGCAAGCACCCTCCCACTGAGGCCCACCCTCAGCCCCAAAATGTATTTTAACAATGAGCCCTCATGTGTCTATCACCTAGCTTCTACAATAATCGATGTGTGGCCAATCTTACTTTTGTTATATTCCAACCATCAACAGTCACTTGCACTAATAGAAAAATGCTGATAAACTACACTGCATTAAAGTCAAGAATTTCTGCTTATCAAAATACACAATAAAAGCTCTGAAAAGCAAATGACTCGGTCTAGAAAATTCCAAGGATTTCTACTACTAAAAACCTGAATGACTCTATCAAATAAAGCAGAGATGAGAGTTGAACAGGAACTTCGTACAAGATGATACCTAGGTGGTCAACACGCTAATGAAAAGGTGCTCTTCAATTAGCCATCAAGACACGATACTGTGATGGTCAAAGTGCCTCCATTTCATTTTAGTTCTTCCCGTTTGATGGCCTCCATAGAAACTGAACTTTGCCGAACTGTTAGCTCTCTGCAAGGCTCACATGAAACCACATTCTGTGGGACAGAACAACCTGAATCTGGTCTTGCCTATGACACATCGTTTTTCTTGAAAAATGTCTTATCTGACAGCTCTGTGGCAATCTTGTGACACTGATGTGATTGCGGTTTCTGCTTTTGTATACCCTGCTACACCTCACATCAGCGCTGAGAGTTCTGTGGTGCATGAGCCCACTCTCAGTCACTGGCTAATAAAGGACTCAAACTAGCATGTGTTCTGTGTGTGGTAACTCTCCTCCTTGAGCCCAGACGAAGTGACCTCTGAGTGGCTAGTGGGGTCCACTCGGGGTTCCCACTTCAATACTACTCTGTAATTAAAAAGGCTAGTAACACCAAGGCTAGCTGCCAAACACGTGGTGAGACTCAAATTCTCGGTTGCTGCTGGTTGAACATAAACCACATAGAAAAATGTTTAGCATTATCTACTAAAGTTGAATATATGTATATCCTCCCACTCAACACTTACAATCCAGGGTATGTGGTGAATATAAATATATGCAGATGTGAGCCAATATATACAAATATTCTGCTCACATCATTGTTCATAATCACTTCAAGTTGAAAATAGTCCAATTGCTGAAAATGACAAAAGTGGTCAATAAATTGCAATATAGCCATGCAATGGAATGTTCTAAAGAAATGAAAAATTTGACTCTGGCAGTATGCAACACTACAAATGAATTTTACAATGTTGAAAAAATGTTCAAAAAAGTGAGGTAGAGGAACAAAAATGGATCATGGCATGGAAACGGTGGAGTATTGGAGGCAAAGAATCAATCCCTCCAATGAAATAATGGTTCAGCTGGTAAAAAATGGCAGAATCAACTTTTTGGGAACCATGGGATTTAATATGTTTCCAGCAACCAGAAGAGTACATAATGAAGTAAAGGGCAGCTGAGCTTTGCTACAAAAGCTTTCGGATGTTTTTGTTTATCTGCCTAATACGCTCCTCTTCTGGCACCCAACATGGCGGCCATTGTGGGGTCTGCGGCCAGTGTTACTGGTGCGACTCGCTGGGGCCTGGAGTCTAATTCAGATGTTATTAAGATACTATGGTTGTGCATTTTGACTTGTCTGACAATTTCCTGAGTTACTAGAGTAGAGGCTGACTCTGTGTGTGTGTGTGTGTGGTTATATGCGTGGTGTCTACCACAGCCTAAAGTGATTTCCTACTATGACATTTATTGAAAGGCATATGTCACTTACTACTTACAGGCACAGGGGGCAAGGGACAATAGATGGATGAGCGTCAGACAAGCCGGAAGTCTGCAGAGGAAGAGGCTGAGGAGAGGTTCTTGGAGGAGTGAGGAAGCTGAAGCAGAATAGGCATGCACAGTGCCGGGTACATGCTCAGGGAGACTGAGGACATTGAAGGCTGAGGTGTAGTCGGAGCAGCCCCACTGAGTACTGAAGGAATTCCCTGACTCGGAACCGGGTGGCAAGGACCAGGGAAGTATATGCACTTGGCTTCAAGTGTTTACGAAGATCTCTGTCACATCACTGGTTGATTGCTGAGATGATGGAGCAGCCTTTAGTGACAACATGTGACAAGGAGTATAATCTTCACAAATAGTTTGAAGAAGACATTAAGCAAATAGATGACTGCAGCCATTGGCAACCATCAGCAATAGAAAATTCTGAGGAAAGAGAATCTGATTTATGGAGTTACAAGGTTAAAATATTTCAAAATGTTCAGTTTTTAACAACAAGAAAATAGGCAAAGAAGAAAAAAGAAACAGGAATGTATGTCTCATCCACAGGAGGGACGGGGGAGCAGAAACTATACCTGAGGAAGCCCAGCTATTGAGCTTCCTAGACAAAGATTATGAATAAACTGTTTTCTGTATCTCATGGGAACAAAACAAAGAACTAAAAGGGCTCCAGAAGCGCTGCGCATGATCAAGTGGAAGACGCCAACATGGAAAACTATAAAGAGAACCAGAAATTTTGAAAAGTACTATAGCTGAAATGAAAAAAAAATACTGAAGCGGTTCAACAACATATTTGAACAGACAGAATAAATAATTAACAAATTTTTGTAGGACAATCGAAATTATCTAGTAAGAATAAAAAGTAAAAAAGAAAAATGAACAGAAAAATGAATAATGGTTAAGGAACTTCTGAAAACCATCAAGTATACCAACATCGTAGAATTTTTCAGAGGAGAGAAAAGGTAAAAATGCATATTTGAAGAAATAATGACCCCAAACTTCACAAATTTGATGGAAAAAAAAACCCCACAATTTCCACGAGTCTGATAGCCACGAATAGATGTTTTGGCTATCTATCTATCTATGGTGGCACTGGGGACAGAACATGGGGCCTTCTGCATGTCCATCAAGGCCTTTGCTGCTCAGCTACATCCCCACTTCATCTCTTTCTACTTTAAAAAGTATTTCTTCTTTTTTTTTTTAACCAAGAACATGTATTGGTACAATGTACACATAATGATTACATTCATCCCATTCGCTTCGTGCCTGTACATGATGAAGTTTTTCATTTTGAGACAGGGTCTCTCTAAGTTGCCCAGACTGGATTCTAACTCGCAATCCTTCTGCCTCGGCTTCCCGAGTTGCTGGGATTGCAAGGCGCACACCACCTTGCTGGGCTGATCTTTTGGTTTTTTGATGATTGGAGTCTTTTGGAGAATGGAAGGTTTCCATTTGAGTTGCCATCGTTTGAATTTCGGGCCGATGTGTTGGGTGGATTTATATTTAGTTTTCAGCAGTAGAGAGAGATGTTTTGTGGCATCAAGGCCAAAAGAGCAAAGACCTCCCCGAACAGTGTAGCTGAACAGGTCGGTCCTCTTGACTGTGAGAGAAAGAACACACACAACAAGGCTGTGCAGTCTCCGCAGTGGGCAGCAGAAAGGATTTCAGGATTTGGGCGGAGTGGGGGATTTGGAAAAGTCTAAGGCCGTGGGGTTTGGGTCTGAACTGGAAGTGGTCAGGAAGCAGAATTAATTTGGCAGTTGGGCGTCTTGGTAGATCTGCAGGAGGCGAGGAAGGAGGCTGCCGGAGCTCCGGGTACCGGGCTCAGCACTCGTTTTAATTGGGAGAGATGGTGCCTTCTTGTGGCTTGGACAACGTCCGTGTTTTGCTTGTGTTTAGACTTGATGTGGAGTGACTGTGTTGTCTTGAATCTTCATAGTCACAGAGCGTCCTTGTCCGATGCTGATGTTTTGTAAAACTGCTTTAGTCCAGCAGGACAAGGCCTCACTGCGAGCCCAGGGCAGAGTTGGCAACACGGAACCAGCTGTTTGTTGGTGCTGGGCCTGTGTGGCGAGAGAGGTCAGATTGCTTTTCTCTTCTTCGGCTAGCAGAGTAGAGCCATAAACAGAGCGGTTTAAATCAAGTAATGTGTTTTGGGTTTTGTCACACTAAACAAACATCCAATATAACATCTCTCTTTCCCATGTAAGATAATTTTGGAAGCAGGCCTTGTGTAGATGGGAAGGCACCAGGGATCCAGGCTCCTGCTCTTTCAGCACTTTGTCCCCTTTAGCTGTGTTTCTTGGACTTCAGTCTACTGTAGCTGTTGGGGTTCCAGCCATCATATTAAAATTCTGTTTGGCAAAAAAGTGGAAGACAAGAAGCTACCCTAATTCCTTTTTCAGGAGACTCCCTGAAACTACCATTCGACACATCTACTGATATTTCATTTGCCAGAGACTTGATTACAGAGCAAAGATGCTTTTGAAGTGCAATTGGTTGGTGGCAAAAGTTTCACTTGATTAATTGAGTTTCTTTTATGTACAGAAGAGTAATAATTGGCTACTGGAGGGTTACAAGTGTCTGTCTGTGGAGTAATGGCACCAAGACATTGAGTTCCGTGAGAGGCGATGCTATTGGCTATTGTCCTGTGCAAATGCACCTCGGTTTGGTGGAGCAGCAAGCAGCTAATTATGTGAAGAGGGAGCCTCCTTTTTTAGTCTTTCTTTTGTAAGAGTCTCAAGAGTTCAAGTTCCCAGAGTGAACTTGCTCTTCAGGCTTTTGAAGTTTTGTAGCTAGAAGAAAAAGAACGGTGAGATTCAAGGGCCAGGTCGCTGGGCTGCCCAACAATTCAATTTACCTTCCGCAGCAGGGAGGGAAGCCGTGTGCTCTTGGAAATAGCTTAAAAAAGCATACAAAATCATGCAAATTTAAGAATGAACTAAATTCCTTTGCTTAGAAGAACTATTCCTTTCTTTCACTGTTTCTTTCTTTCACTGTTTCTTTCTTTCACTGTTTCTTTCTTTCACTCTTTCTTTCTTTCTTTCTTTCTTTCTTTCTTTCTTTCTACAGGTAATACATAACGCGAATGAAATTGTAAACAAAAAGTTCACGTTGGCACTGTAACTATGTGCAGACATCTGGGCTGGACATGTGAGAAAATTGTAAAGAATTTGGAAAGGTTCAAAGGCTCAGGTTATTAAAGTTTTAATAATCTTCTTTTCTGCAGGGCTAACCCCCTGCTATTCTTTCAATGTGGTAGAAAAAGGAAATATGGACAAAATTGTAGTTAATTAGAGCTGAATCTCCCCTGGAAACCCTCGAGAAATCACTTGGGATTTTTATAGAAGCTGCGAATTTGGAGCCACGGAGCTGAAAAGGCACAATTTCATTTCCATCTAAGGAAATGAAGGAGGATTTTTGTTAGATCTTTAATGAAATAGGATATTTGTTTTTTTTTTTAAAAATCAGACCATTAATTCATACAGTTGATTGGGAAGCACAGTTTTGCAAAGACTTATCTATGAAAACAATCTTACTTAGCATTGTAACCCCCCATCAAAAAGAACAGAACAAAGTATCTACTGAGGGAGGAGAAGAGCACATCTTCAGCGGATACCACACTGTTTTGTGGAACAACATTCTCTTATGCTCAAAATACGGTGAACACGGTAAAAACAGATTTCTTCTCTGAGTAAAAATACGAATTCTTGTATTTTAGACGTGGCACGTCCATGTTGCTGTTTTTCTGTTTGAAATTAGTTTTCTTCTGAGGCCATTTTAAAAGTATACAGTGTGTCCTTACATAATGTAGTGTGTATTTTCCTATCTATTGCATCATTTAGTGTGCAACTGTTTAGGAGAGGTGTGTTCATATGTGCATATGTAAACACACATATATGAAGTTGCACGTGTCTCTCCAAAGTGCACACACGTAAGCGATACTTCCGCTATGCTATAGTGAGGAGGGTGAAGGAATGTTCCTCGGTAGGCTCCGGCCGTAAGCACTGAAATATGATTTACAAGAGATGATGTTTGGAGTCGCTTTAATAGGCTAAGTGGTTCCAAATGCAAGTCCGAATCACAGACTCCCCGGCTCTTTGCAAGACTAATTGACTTTGCCGTAGAGTTTTGGCAAAGCTCTTATTATTTTTACTACATTTTCCTTTTTAATAATGTAAAATTGAACTAACTTCTAAAATTCGAGTTCCCCTTTATGAGTTTGTTAGCCCTTCCTTCACCAAATTAATGACCGACTGGGCAAGACGGCCAGGAATGCTTACCGCTCTGGGCATTTGTTAATTGATTGCTGGTCAGACTACATATGAAGGAAAATTATTGCTACTATAAACCAAAGAGTGTAAAGGAAAAGTAGTGATATAACTATGGGAGCAGGCAGGGCGACGTAAATGTTCTGCTTTTCTGCTACATGGTTCCCTTAGGACGACTGCAAACGCCGAAAATAAAACTCGGCAGGACAGACAGTGATGCAGAAACTCAGCTCGGTAACCCGCGGAGAGGAAGAATCACTCTTTTTCTCTACTCCTAAAACCCTTACGATCGCCTTGGATGAAGCAGCAGACTCCAGGAGCACAGAATAAGCAGTCACATCTGTTTCACCTTGAAAACTGCTGCACAAAGAGTTCGAACCTCCGGACTGGGAGAGTGATTAGGAGGAAATAAAAATTCCAAGACTGGAATTTCTGAGCCTTCAGGAGTGTGAGGTGTACATTCACTCCACTTCTCCACAGCTGACATTGCTTGGAAATTTCCCTTGGAATATCCTGGAGAGAAGCTCGGATACAGAGGCATGACCCGGGCCTGGGTGCTGGTCGTCCCTGCTCGTCGCCCCCAGATCTTCCTCTGAATTTTCCTCCCAAATGCCCAGCGGACACTACTTGAACTGCCATTTTAAACTGAGGCTGGGATCCCAGGACCTGGCTCAGGTTGCAGGCATCCCGCAGGATCAGGTAATCCACTCTTAGCTGCCCTCCGCTCACGATGGGCACGCAGACCTGAGAGGCTGCGCCGCTCATTACCAATTACCAGTTCCCTGGGCCATCCGGTTCCCGGCAGAAAGGCTTCCGATGAATTTGCCTTGCAAATTGGAAACATGCTGTCAACAGCGGCAAGCCCAAAAGATGTTTACCTTCATGTTTCCAAGGCCGGCTTCTGCATGTGGATGTTTCTGTTTAAAGCGCGGCGTTCTCGATTCCCTTCTGTTTCTGGGTTGGTTTTCGTTGTCCTGGAGGTGTTGTCGCAGTCTCCTGATGAAGAGAAGAAGTGAAGTGCTGGTGTGACAGTTCTTGGGGGTTCTTGCCCTTGCTGGGCCAGCGCCTTTCCAGGGAAGTCTGAGATACTGTAACTTCGGACCGGGCGTGGGCGGGTGGACTTGCAGCCGTTTGAGTTCGCCAAGGGTACAGGCACCTCTCGAAGGTCTCCTTTTGCACACAAGTAAACTGAGGCTCGAACTGCATATGCTACTTCCTCAAGGATGTCATGGTTGAATCTACAAGTTTCGGTTTCCTGGAAGCTCCGTGCTTTTTCCTAGTTCATGACTGATATGTATAAAATAAGGTATCAGACGGGAATTAATTTATAAGTCTTTGCTGAAGCTGAGATTGAGACATAAACCTCAGAGAAAAAGATGTTTAATCCCTTGAACCTTGTTTTCTAGGTGATATCCATTGACTTGTGAAGCACCGCTGGAAGTAGCCCTCCGCTTTGGCTGCAGAGATGGTGTGCTTCAATCACAGATTTAAGTAACGTCCTGGTGCTCCTGTGCCTGGGAGGTCCCTTTGGGGACCGCAGAGACTATAGAAGTATGGATGGCAGAGACAGTCCAAGAAAACCCAGGGGATGCGTTCCGGGAGGCCGTGTTCTTTCTTTAACTGCTTGTTTTAAATTCAGAGTCTCCCCTTCACCCATAAATTAGAATCGAATGTATTTACTTAGATTATATATCATCAAATCCCAAGTCCTACTCAGAGGTCAGACAAACATTTTGAACAAGTCTGAAAAAGAAACTTAACTGACTGTGAATTTTGGGTTATAAAAACCACCCATTTTTCTATGGCTGCCAGGGGGACGGGACCTTGCCTTTGACCCGGGCAGAAAGCTGCAGCCCACTCAAAGGGGCTGACTTCACGGATAGCTTTGCGGAGTCCGAGGCCAGGCCGGGGAGTTAGTTGCTCAGCCTGTTGCTGTGTCTGTGTGATGAAACTCAGCCTTCTGAGACAGTGCAACGGAGCCTGCAAGAAGTAGCAACGTGCAGAATGTTCTGAGATGCTGGGGGCGAAGACATTCACCCAGAAGCCTGGAGCCGACTGGGGACAGCACCCAGAGCTGAAGTCTGAGTGGTGAGCTTCTTTGGCTCCACCTGAGTGGTGTGTTTTGTCACTCTTTTTGCCACCTTTAGTGTCCCTTAAGAGCCCTATTTGATTGTGACCTTACTGAGCAAAGAGGACGTGTGCTAGCTGTTCTGCTAGCAGGGGTTTAGAACTTTTGGCATCTTGCTTTCTTTTTTCCCTGTTTATAGAAATAAGTCAAGTCCTCCTAATAACCTGATGAAAGTCTTTCAAAAGGATTTCTCGCAGTGGGGAGTGAGGAAAAAATTCTCGGTGATGGAGTTGTCTTCATTAACTGTTTACGCTGTTGTAACAAATGACCACAGACCGGGTGGTTTATAAATAACAGAAATCCACTTCTCCCAGCGCTGGAGGCTGGGAAGGCCGAGGCCAGAGCACGTGAGGATTTGCTGCCTGTGACGGTCTAGCTGCTGCTTCCTAGACGGCCATCTTCTTGCTGTGGCCCCACCTGGTAGAAGGGGTCCGGGCGCTCCTTGGCATCATCGATCCCATTCTTTTTAAAATGTATTCTTTTTATTCATACACTATGTCTGTGACACATAATAATTACATTCATTTTGGGGAATTGGTACATATACTGCACTATGACGCCTTGGTCATTTTTAAGCCTCAACCCTACCCACAGATTCTATTTTCGAGGGTTCTGGCCCCATAATCTAATCATTTCTCAAGTTCCCACCTCCAAGTACCATCATGTTGGGGAATAGGTTTCAATTTATGCATTTTTTGGGACACACATTCTTTCCATGTAGACACATTCTCTCGGGCTGTCACAAGGAAAACATGTTAACTACTGTTTATTATTAACATTTCATTTCAGAATTTAAAACGTTCGAGGTTTTAAGTAGAGCGAAGAATCAAAATAAAAGAATCAAAATAGGGCAGCAAAATGTTTCCCCAAGGAAAAGCTTAGTACTAACCTGCAATCATCAAAGAACTGATTTCTACTCTTTTTGTGGGAAAGCAACCCAAAATACTTCCTGGAGGTGATGAAGTCACATGCACGAGAAATGTGCTGACTTCCAAGAGGTGATTATTATTCTCTACCAATTTTGCACATCATAAAATTTGATGTGGGCCACTTTGATGAAGTGTGGCTCTTGAGAAAGAGGAATTCACTAGCTCTGTCCCCAGGAGGGTGTTTGTTATCTAGGGCACATGCTAAAGGAAAGCATCTCACTGTAGTGAACTCAGTCTAGGTGACACTTTGGTTTCATTCAATCGACCACAGCATATCAGCGTTTGGTGATTCAGTACTAACCACGATTGGAAGACAGAATATTTTCCTTTCAGGACATCGATGGATTGAAAGTCCTGAGCTTGGGGTTGCTAGAATTCTGTGTCTTAGCTTTCGCCAGCCGATTGTGTAGGACCCTGGGCCTTGGGCACGGTGGTCTGTTGGATCAGTACTAAGAGATGTCAGAAGGAGTGAGTGTCACATCCTTGGAAGAGTCACTTTGGATGATCACCTTCTCAGAAGGCTCTCAAGGGAGGAAGAACATGGGAAGGAGAATCCTGGAGAGGACTCCTGGAGCAAGGGAATGAGAGCAGCCCAGCGCACACTGAGGCACTGAGCCTGCTTCTGCTGTGTCCTGGCCTCGGCTGTCTTGTGGGCACACCTGATATGATCAAGCCACTGACCTATTTTCTGAAGGTCCTTATGGGGGAAACTCTCAAGACTCACACTCTACTTCCTGCCAAGCTAATTACAAGTGCGCATTATTAGGAAGTTAATGGAAATGGGCTCTAGGGCAGCAGTCTTATGTCAGTTTTTGAGCACAGTTACGCTGGTCGCTGCCATCTTAAATGGCCTTGGATTGCGCTCTTGGGGGGACTCCTGTTGACTTAGAGTCTTAGAAGTTCTCCGTTCTTACGGAGCCCCAGAGGCGGCAGCTCACGGGGTTTTGCTGTGCGTCTTCATCTGTCCTCTTCCAAAGATCATTCAAAGTGGCAGTAGCATGACATAAAAGGGTCATCTTGAGGGCTGCTCTAAGAGGAACTGGTGAGGTGAAGAGGTGGAAAAGGGGACACGGAAGTCAAACGAGACTCCGGGCTCCACCCTTATGTCTTGGCTGTGCGTGTGCAGCCGCCGGCACGTTTTATTTTGGGACAAAGGACGGCACTGTTGAATCCTCCTATTCGTGCCGAACTCCAGAGGGGATAATTGCATTCTGCCTCCTGAAATCCCTTTGGAATCTCGTTTGGGCTAAGTACTCGCAACTGCTCTGGGCAGTGGCCACCATGCTTAGCTCCAGCCGGGTTTCAAGGCTGGCTGGCGTTAGGGGCAGCGTGGTCTGATTTGGCCTCGACATGGACACTGAGCTGGGTCTCCCACTGTCAAGGGCACTGAGCAAGCTGTCCGGCAGCAGCTCGCACAAACGCTGTGTTGCTCTTGTTGGTCCTTGGTGGGCTCCTGTGTGTAGCTGGTTTAACTGTGTGCCTGAAGAGGTCAGGGAAGTGAGTGACTCAGTTTGAAAAACAGAATCAAAACCAAAGAACAACCATAACAAATAACCCATTTTAGAGCAGATTTTCTGCAGGTTCAAGTAAAAAAATAGCATTCAGATAGAATGTCTTAAGCTCACTAAGGTCATTAAAACTAACTGGGATTCTACATGGCAGGCCCAAAATAACTGAATTTGGTTCTCTGACATACAATTATTCATTTTTAAATGCACTGGTATCAATGCCATTGTCAGTGGGCTAAGAATAATTTCTTATATGTGCGTTTAGATTCCTAGAGCCAATCTTCATAATGCAAGAAAAATTAACCATGCAGTTAGAATGAAATTCAACCAGTGAAGGTGTTCCTGTCTTATGACTTCCCTGGACTTGGGGCAGATATAGACAGACAGGGCTGCTCTAGTTCCTCAAGGACATTAGCCAAACCTGGACAAGATGTTGGTTTTAATAATGGCATCGCGAGTTGCTCTGAGCCCTAATTGTAGTGGGGAATGAAGTTGTAGCCATGGAGTGGCGTGTTTAAAACCCACCAAGAGGTTTCAGCAGGAGAACGGAACTGAGGGAAGGAGGGAATCATTAACCACAGAAGTGACTGAAGTGGTTTAATAATTATGTTATTTCAAGGGGGAAAAGGGTCTGCTTGGAGTAGATGGGGAAGGGAAAGGCCGGTAAATGGAACTTGTTCCTATCCGAGGTAGCCTGCCAGGGGACTACTAGTGGGAATGGTCTATTAACTAATTGATCTGCTCTGCTCGATAGAGAGCTGCAGCTGCAGATCAAAGGTATTCTCCGCTACAAAGGCAGCAGCGACCTTGGACCAGATGTTTTTCTTCCAGCTTTGTCATGCTTGATAACTGCAGAGTGTGGCTGAACTTGGCCACAAGCCTCGTGTATCTAACCACGGATTTGCAAAACTCGGAGTATGTGTGTAGTCACACATGAATGCACGTACACACTCGTGGTCGACAGAGATAAGAGCAGCTTCGAAGTCAAAAGTGTTTGGAGTACAAGTTGTTTGGGAGCTAAGAAATTATCGTTCTCTTTATTTGCAAAGTGAAGCAGACTGAAGAATCTGCCAACTGCAACTTTTCAAAAGGTTCCAGTTCCTATTCTTTAATTGTTCTACATTTGCCATTTATTATGATGTATATGAATGCATTATAATACATATACGTTACAATAAAATGAAGATATTTGAATAATGGATGACTTTATGGAGATTCAACTAGAAGTGTTAACCTAACTGGTTTTGGTCTTTCTTTAATGTTTAGAGTAGTGGCAAGACTTGAAACTGTCAATATGATTTTTCTTTTAGTCATTTCCTCAGAATTATTTGCATGTGTTTCCTTTTTTCTTTTCAATTCTAACTATGTACTCTTGTTCTGGTTTGTTTTTTTTTTTTAAACATCTGGATAAGGTGTTATTTATGATGAGGTGGAATGTATAGTTTGGAAGTTTCTTTGAAATGTACTTTAATTCATCAATACTTCTATGAACTTTCAAAGATTCCTACAGTATGAAAACATTTTGAAAAATGAGATGCCTAACATTACCTTGATGTGGTTTGGTGGGTCTTGTCTACGGCCTTTTATAAAAAAAAAATTATATTGCTTTCTCAGCTGATTCCAAATATCAGCAAAAGCCCATTAATTCAGCTGATCGGGAGAAGTACTGGGATTCAGGGATGTTCAGACTGACATTTAATGCATCTCAGGCAATTACGTTCCCCATAAAAGGAAAATCCCAGTAACACTTTAGGCTATTTGCGGTACCTTCCCCCGGGAATGGCACCCAGGGCTTTGCCATCTAGGCAGGTGTGCTGCCACTGGGCTCCTCCCCATCCTGATAACCTCGTCTTTCAAAAGTTAAGCAACTTCTTCAAATTAAAATTTAGGTCCCTTTTGGGGGTGTACACTTAAAAAATGTTTATGAGATGATGTATTTATTATACACATTTATCAAGTAATTTTCCTGAAAATACAATTTGATAGAGTAGAAGGAGGAAAAGGTGACCCCAAAGACATATTCTGTGTACTGTATACTTCGTGTCTCCTTCCTCAAGGCGCCAGACTGAGCATAGATGTTACACTTTCACCTCTCTCAAGTTCCATTGAAATGATCGAAACCATCAACTATCTGTTGTCTACATGTGCACCTATAAACCCAGCTCACGCAGCTACAACAGTGCTGGACACCAAGCGCAGCATCGCAGAGTATGAATAAAGGCTAGAAGATAGAAAGCAGACGGACGTATGTGAAAAGCAAACACAGTAAAAACAGAGAAGGGAATTTCAGAGATAAGAGGGGACTGGATGAGCTTAAAGTTTGGGGTCATCAAGCACAGAGGATAAGAGTGGGTCCGGGCCCTCATTAGCATGTTTACTTAATGTTCCCAATTTAGGACTTAGGAATGGCCTCCTTCAGAGAGAGCCTTCCCTTCCCCTCTCTTCTCTCTCTGCTCCACTGCACTACCTCAATGTAAACATGGACAAGTTGTGCCGTGGGTAAACCCAAATCATTCCTGAAGAAACTTAACTCTTGGGGTCGGGAATTTAGGTCAAGTGGCAGAGCGCTTGAGCCCCAGCCTCCCCTCCACCAAAAAAAGAAACCTAACCCTTAAAAGTCAGGCAGTGTAGGTGCAGGGCATGAAGCAGGAAGCTGGAGATTACCCTGGGCTTGTGTTGCAAACGCCGGAAACATAGTCCGAATTTGTAAACTGTAGTGAATTTCTCCAGGCCAATGTTGGGAGTGTCTAAACTGCCTGCTTTGTACAATAGGGAATCTTGCCTGTTGATACCCCACTCAGCACATGTCTGCCCGGAATCCTTCATAGCAGAGAGAATGTTGTATGGTACCCGAGCTGATCAGTTTTGCTCTTTAATGCTGGACACAGTGCTAGGTATATGACGATATCAGTTTCATGAAAGAGAAGGATCAATATGAGCATGTACTAATTACTCCTGAAGAAAAGATGCAGTTTAACTTGAGACAAAAAGTGACTTTAAAAAGACTTAAAAGAATACTCAGAACAAATATAAAGTGATGTTATATCCTTAAAATAAGCAGAAGTTATTGTGACCCAAAAGGGATCACGGACTAAGAAGAGCATCTAGTATTTAAAATATGATTTTGAAATAATAAATTCAACAGCTGGATGGAAAAATATGCTGGACATCTGGATGAAGTGCTCAGTGGTAGAGTACTTGCTTCACAGGTGTGAGGGCTTGGATTCCATCTGCACTAATGAGAGAGACAGAGCGAGGGAGAGAGAGAGAGAGTGAGAGAGGGAGAGAGAGAGGGAGAGAGAGGGAGAGAGAGAAATGTATCAGACGTGACCAAAGGAAAACAGGGAAAATCTTCCACTGTAAAAAAGACAAAGAAAGATAAATAAAAGAAAATTCAACAAGTGTGTAAGACAGGATCAGAGGTCCAATATTCATGTAACAGGGAAGAAAGGGGAAACAGAGAAACTGACAGGAATAGAACAAAATAACTGTGTACGAAAGAAGACAGAAATCCTTAGTTGGGCAAGTTCACTAAATACTCAAAAAAGTAAAAGAAAAACCAAGAAACCTGGTGAGTAATATAAGGATAGCAAAAAACAAAATTAACAAATGTTCCCAGAGAGAGAGAAAAAAAGGGATGCTCACTAATCAAACTGATGCCAGCAACATAGGGCCTGGATGTCCTGCCATTTAATGATTTTAAATAAAAGTAGACACTTTTTTTTCCGTAAGGGGCAAGATAGCAAATAGTTTAGATTCTGTGGGTCACACTGTCTCTCGCAGCTACATGACTCTGCCATCTCAGCATGGAAGCCACCGCGGATGAAGCATAACTGAAGGGTGTGGTTGTGACCCACTGAGTGGGAAGTGTGCAGGGCAGGGCGGGTTGGCTGTGATCTGTGGGCCATGTTTGCCACCCTCTACTTTTGAGCATAGAGTTCTATATGCAGCTAAACCCTCAAGCAAGGGCCTATATCTTCGTTCCTGGCACGGTTCACTTGCTCTGCTTCCCAGCTCTCATGAACTGAGCATGCTCCACCATGTCCTCTGCCATGATGTTTCTGCTTTGGAGCCAGCCAACCATGGACTGAATCCCCTTAAAATGTGAGCTAAATTAAACCTCCTTGCCTTTAAATAGTGGATGTTGTGTATTTTGTCCAGCAATGGGAAAGCTAACTAATACACTTACTAATAAAAATAATATAACTAATAAAACTGGATGCACACAGCTGGAATGGAGGTGGGAGGTAGTATAAACATGCAAAGGTTTCACTTTTTTTCTTCTCTCTTTTTTTATGGTGCTGACACACAAAGGCTAGACAAAGCAGCATTTGAATTCTGGTCTTACTGACTTCAGGCTGCCTGAACTTGGGCAAGTTACTTAATTTTTACACCCCTCAGTTTGTTCATCTGTGACAGGAGGGTTACCATAGTTCCTATCTTCTTGGATTGTTGTGTGGATTTGATGAGATAATGCACATAATGCACCTAGCAGAATTTCTAGCACACTATAAGAAGTCAATTAAAAGTTTAGTATAATTACAACAAACCATACATTACTAAGTTTAATTACATAAAGAGATTTAGATAGTAGGTCATCTGCCAAGACAAATAGAATTGGAATGATTTCCCTACATCTTCTAGGACTCTTGATTTGCATAAAAATTTCCCTAAATGTGACACCAGAAGAGAAGGGGCTGGCTTTACATCACATTTCTAGAACAGAAGTGCACATGGAAAAGGATTACAAAGGAACAAGGGATGGTTGCAGAAACATTTTTGTGTTTATTGCTTTTGCGTTGAAGTTTTTCATATTTAAAAAGAAATGTGTAATTTTGCACACAGGACGTCGACAGTTGTCTCTCTCAGTAGGCTTTCGCTGTGCAGTATCTAGCTCTGCACAGATGTATTGGTATCAATGGGAGGCAGGCAGGCTGAGAGGCACAAAAGATGGCAGATGAGCTTCTCTGGCCTCAAGGAATTTATAAGCCAATTTTGGATAAGACAGAGCTTCATGAAATAGAGACACGTGCTGCCAGGCAGGGTGTAGCGGGGACGTACGGGTGCTGTGTATCACTGGACTGTCCACTAATAGCTCCAGAATGGCAGGGATCTCACAGTGGAGATGGCGATGCTCGGGAGTAGGGGGAGGACTCGCCTGCACCATGACGGACTGCCTTCTCCCAGAGAGCAGAAGAAAAGATTTCGAAGATGAGATTAACGCTGCGTGGTTCAAGTCAGCTATGGGTTGAGAAAGTACACAGTACGATAAAAATACGCTTAATGTTTAAGTTTTAAAAATTTATTACTGTCAAAGATACCTTGCCATTAATCTGCCTCAAAATACTCCTTCTTTGCTTCAAGCACACTTATG
Source organism: Hystrix cristata (assembly GCA_004026905.1). NCBI lineage: Eukaryota > Metazoa > Chordata > Mammalia > Rodentia > Hystricidae > Hystrix > Hystrix cristata. Next base: position 22,750 of record PVJO010009763.1, read on the forward strand.
CCGTCTTTCTTGCCACTTTCTGAAGCAGTTCTGAAAGGCGTCTTTAGTTGTGTTCTGTCTGCCCTGATGTTAGACGTTTCTTTTTAGACTTTAGGGAAGGAGCTAGAAGTTGCACGGTGCCTAATCTGGTAAATAATGTGGATGAGGACAAAGTGTAATGTTTTTACAAGCCTGTCTTTCTTTTAGATGGCACCAGGCAGCCATATTCACCACATTTTTGATCACACCTCATAAAGGCACTCACTGAAGAGGACTCCTGAGCTGCTTCAGAAAGTGGCAAGAATGAAGGGATAGGTGTGTTTGAAGGGAGAGAGGTATATTTTGAGGTGGATTAATGACAGTGTGTCTTTCACTGTAGTAATTTTTTTTTTTTTACTTAAACATTCACCATATATTTTGACCAGGCCAAGTAAGTCACTGTTGAAAACAGCAGGCAAGTAGCCTGAATTGTTCTTGCAAGAACAAATTCCACTTATCAATTGTTTTTTCAGGTTCAAGCATGGGGACAGACAGGGGTCCAGTTTTTCTTTAAAAAATTCTGCTTACTTTGACTACTTTGAGAACTCAATCAACAGATTCATTGCACTTTGTATGCAGCGCAAAAAACCCTTCGACCTTGGAGGCATCAGAGGAGGCGGGATGACTGGGGATGAGGCCGGGACTTTCCTCCCAAGGGAGTGAGATGTGCAGGGAGCTTGGCTCCTGGTCCTGGGTCGTGGAGCCTGGGCAGATATTCATCAGCAAGGATGTGGGGAAAGAGCACTTTTTCCCAGAGTCGACAGGGCAACAAGTGAACAGAGCATTCTGGAAGCTGGAATCTGGTATGATTGACGGCAGAACTCATCACGGGTGTGCTGCAAGCTGTCTTTTGGGTACAAAGAAATCTCAGGCCATGACACAGTCACAGTTCTGTTCCATGATAACACCGAAATGACTAAGGACGGCAGTCTCATTAACAGAGAGGAGTCGCCTTCCCACCGATTAGAGCGATGGTAGCCGCGCTTAGTCGTGGGGAAGACAACCACGCTTGGGGCTGCCCACTGTTGGGGCCCATTTATCTCCTTCTGGTTTTTCAATTGTAGCAGAGGAGATTTGTGGAAAATGTCCGAGACTTCTTGCTCTCCTGGGGAGCTAATCTGGTCCCCAGCTCTCTCCACAGCACCCCACTTCTGGGTAATTGCCTTCGCAGTCAGACGGGATTACTGCTGACCTTGTCTTGGAGCTTTCTTTATAAAAGGAAAAATTGTATGGTTTTGGTTTATTTTGTTCTCCCTGGTAAATTAACTTTGATTTTAGACATTTTCGTAGGTGGAGGGCTGCGGTGATTTAGGATAAAAACCACAAGAGCGCTTCAGGGTCAGCTCCTTAATTGTGGGTAACTTTTGCATACAGTGATGGCTGGCGACTCCCACCGATTTCTAGCTAGGTCTGCATGGTTCCTCTCTGATCTCAAAAGTGGCGATCTTCCCTACTGCTCAGCCAAAGCTGCTGGCAGTCCCTGGAAACTGGCTGGTTTTACTTATTCTCACTGACAGCTCCACCAGTAGAATGGACAGAGGGGTTGTCTATATACTCATGTGTGGATCAACTGCCATCACCTACCTCGGCACTTCACTGAAATTGTCCCCATCTCATTTAAGTCAAGCTCCTCAGAAGTAGATTTACCACCTTAGTGCCACGGTTTGGAGAACTGTCCTCCAAAGGGCAAGGGCTAGAGGCACACTTCTGTTGCTATTGGGAGGCGGAGCCTAGGGCAGGAAGTGAAGTCACTGGGAGCATGTCCGGGAAGGAAATAATGGGGAGCCTGGCTTCTTTTCTCGCTTTCCGGCTGCCATCTGCTGAGCAGCTCCCACCACGATGCACTGCTTGCCGCAGGTCCAAAAGCAATAGGCCAACCAACCATTGGCTAAAACCTCCAAAACTGTGAGACAAAATGAAACTTCCTCCTTTTTAAATTTGTCTCAAGGGTTTATTATGATTACAAAAGCACACTGAGTAAAGGTTTACTGATGAGCATGCTAAGGAGGAGGGATCTGTACCTTTCTCCTTAAAGGCAGCATGGGACGGCTTGGGAATTGTGGGTGTGTGTGATACACACACACACGCATTACTATGCAAAAAGATGTACATATGTATGTATGTATGTATGTATGTATGTATATAAAAATGCTGACATTAAAGCCCTGTCTGACCTTCAGTAAGTCACATGACCTTCCTAAACCTTCATTTTCTAATCACGAGGCACAAATGAATTGGCTGGTTTTTCTTAGATTTCAGTCTCCTGTCTATAAAACACAACTTGCAATTCATATTTGTCTGCTGTCCACTCCGTTACCTAAGTCAGTGAGAGTCAAGATATGAAAAATGATCCTCTTTTTCTGTCTCACATTTGCAGGGGCTATCTTCTTCCTGGAAATGGGGCCCCTTGTGAATCTGCGCTTCGAGAGGAAGCTGGCTGCGTGCAGGACACAGCCCTGGTGTCTTTCCTGATGGGAAGGACCGACTCCAGGACCGGCAGCGACCCTGAGGGGCTTCAGCCTGCAGAAGGGGCTCCCCCAAAGAAGATACGTTCTCAAGAAAGTGAGCACCATCAGCTACAGGGTCTGCTGTTCCCCTAGACGCACTCCTCAGTGCATCTTTCGTTGTTATTTTTTATGATGTTAGGGAGCAACACTTCTTCATTTGAAGACAAGGGAGCTGGGTGTGGTGTTGCATGCATGTAATCCCAACACTGGGAGGCTGAGGCAGGAGGATTGCAAGTTTGAGCCCAGCCTGGGCAACTCGGCAACTTAATGAGACTTTGTCTCAAGAAAGAGACTTTGTGATAGGTGTAGGATGAAACACTGGTGACTCTTTCCGACCATGTCCAACAAACAGGCTTCCAAGGCGCTCTCTGTGATTTAAATCAAAACAAGACAAAACAAAACCTAGCCGCTGTACTCCTTTGCCTTCAGGTGAATGGGGTTAGGCGGGTCACTGACAGAGGAAAGCAATAATTCATGTTAAAAGGCCATTTGAAGAAATTTGATAATATTTATTAGAATGTGACCCAGCTGTCACTCTTTTCCCACTGAAGGTTTTCACACGTGTGTGTGCACACTGACATGTAGGGCCATTCCTTGTAGCTCTATTAGCAGCGACAAAACACAGAAAACAACCTGTTAGTGCACTGCGTTCACCCATACAAATCAACGGGGCGGACAGTGGGAAGAACAAGAATGGGTCTCTGTGTACCGATGTAGAATAATCCACAGGTGTATTTGTTCCCCAGTGCTGCAGTAATAAGGGTCCCTGACGTAGTAGTTAAAAGAATATAGTTTTCTTACCTTATAGCTCTGGAGATCCGAAGTCTAAAATCAATTTCACCGATTCACTGTAGTTTAGTTTTGCTGACTCGGTGGTGTTCAAGCCCTGATTTCTGAGGCCAGGAGCTGGCGGGGCTGGTTCCTTTGAGAGGCTCTGGGGAAAGGTCCCTCTCTCCAAGCTGGAGATTGAGCTCAGCGGCGGAGCACCGGCCTAGCAAGCGCGGCCCTGGGTTTGGCCCTCAGCACCAAAACGTTAAAAAAAAAAAAAAAATCCATTTCTTGGCTTTTTCTGACTTCTGGAAGTTGCCTGCTCTTAGCTCCTTCTTTCAGCTTTGAGGTCAACGGTGTGGCATCTTCTCGCCCTTGACCCTAATGTCTGTGGCCAGCACCGCAGCTCAGTCCCTGCCTCTGTCTTACGGGGGGCCACCTGCGAACCCGGAAATACTCTCTGCTTGAGATCCTTCACTCAACTGTGCCTGCGAAGTCTCTGCCCTTGGTGAGGTTTGCAGGCTCTGGGGATTCGGATGTGGTGTCTTGGGGTGCCATTAGTGAGTCTGCCATGCTAGAATGTCTTTTTAGGCAAACACAGGGAAGTACACGGTGGTATGGATAAAATGCTTCCATTCGTGTGTAAAAGAGGAATAGATACTATTTTATGTTCTTATACACACACATAATATCTTTGGAAAGATATCCAATAACAATGATTTGGGAGCTGGAATGAGATCATAAATAGGAAGGGAATTTACTATTTTTTTTTTAACCTTTATAACAGAGTGGGAATCTGCTAGAGAAAAATTAAGGCACCAGATCATCTTCCTCTTTATCAAACCTTTGACTGGCAGATCCTTGCCTCCAGGGTTCAAAAGAGACAGTGGAAAATAAAGGTAGGGAAGCCAAGTGTAATGATAATCCCTGGCGGCTGCTCAGCACAGGAGAATTGAACGCTGACTGCCCGGAGGCCGGCCGGGAGGATTGTGACTCCACTGCAGGCTGCTTGGCCTGTTTCTCCTGGAGAGCGGCTTGGTGAGCCCGAGCGCAGGCTACACACACCAGCCCCGAGCCTGTCTCGCCTCTGGCTTCCGAGATTCTTTGTGGAAATGTCCACAAGACAGTTTCTTCTGACTTTCCAGCCTAAAATCTATTTCTCGAAGAGTAATATAATCCCAGAAACCATCCAGTTCAAATTTCTCTAAAAAGGTGAGAAAATGAGGGTCAGTGGCAGAGTGTGTACTTAGCCTGCTTGAGGCCCTGATTCCAGCTCTGCAAAACAAAACAACGAAACACAACACAGCGCAACACAACCTCTCCCAAAATGAGAAAACCAATCGACAGATCTAGAGCCTGGATAGAGATGAAACAAACTCACTTTGGTGACAAATGAAATGTAATAAATAAGTGTTTATTATTTAATAATAATGCATTTATTTGTAATTTGCCAATGATCATTCCATTTCCGATTGGAGACTGACTACATGTCAGGCCTGGAGCTGGGCTGCCAAGAAGGCAGGACGACGGGGCCTACTTCCGGTCGAGCTGGCATTCGGAGCCAGGGCCAGCGCTGCTGTTGAGCCGGGCGGACACCTCGCCCTGGTTCCAGAGGCGGATCCCAGAGGAAATAAACAGCAAGTCTGGCCCAGTGTGCAGGCCGTGCGTGGGAGCCTGACAGAGGAGTTAGGCTTTGCGAGCAGCTGGCATTCGAGGGTAAAGGAGCAGAAGAGCACGGAACTGCCTGGCAGATTTGGGTGCCTCTCTGGCTCTACAAGGGTAGAGGGCGACCAGCAGGGGGTCAGCAGTTCAACTTTTTTCTTCCTGAAAAGGGCCAGATAGCAAATATTTGAGGCTTTGCAGAAGATATACATCTGCCCTGAAATTTTTTACAGCACTTTCAACATCTTAAAAGGCATTGTTCGTTTGCAGGCAGGATGTGACCACAGGTGGAGGTGTGCAAACTGCGAGAGGCAATGGGGAGCCAGCGAGGCTTTTAAAGCAGGAAACACCACCCTCAAATGGGAGAGTGAGGGGCTCTGGTGAGGCAGTGTGGCAGCCGGGGGCACTTGCGTAGGGAGACTCAGGTGGGCGGGGACCTAAGGAAGCTAGGGTAGCAGTCCAGGGGAAATGGGGATACCGGGACCATTGTGTGGCGATGTGCTCCGCAGAGCCGGGCGCGGCTGCCACGCGCAAGAACGTGGGTGCCTTCACAAGCAATGGCGTGGCCACTCCCCTCTCCTTCCCGCAATCCCACGGGTCATTCTTGTGCATTTGGGGTAGGGATGACAAATGGTGAGGGGTGCTGTTTTCTGAGACCCCTGCTCTCTGGATGTGGCTTCACCCTGTGGCCAGCCCCTGACCTCCGGGCAGGACCCATCTTCCCCCTGGGTCTAGTCACGCGCTTCTCCCTCTAGCTGGCACCAGCCCCTCTCCCCACCCTACCCCGGGAGGGTCCAGCTCTGCTGCTCTTGCTCGGTCTTCAGGACTCTTTGTTCACCCTTTAATGAATAGAAGCATTTCCAAAGAATATCTGAGGACATCTGGCAGCTCCGGGTCCCAGTTTTCTTTTCTTTTCTTTTTTTTCCCCCTAACTTTATTCTAACTGCCCAGAGCACTAGGCTGCTTGCTCTTTCCTCTCCATTTCTTTGTTTTCCAACCAAGCAGTTTCCCATCTCAGGTGTGAAAGACAGTAGGAGAGAGGGATTCCTGGTAAACTTCAAGTCATTTCTCATCTCCAGCTTAGTGCTGATTGTATCTCCCTTCTCGTGGGAAAGGAGCTACATCCCAGCAGACTGCGTGTATACACACTCTCTGAATGTTTTGTGTCACCTAGATTTCTTGTGCTATTTATTGGCCCGCCAGCCCTTTATCCCCAGGCCTTCCTATCCGTATCTGAGACTCCCAGGTCCTCTCTAAGCGCTTCTTTCAACTCTTCAAGGTTATCTCTCTCTCCCCAGGGCATGAATACTTTCTTCAAAGTTTTCTATGTTTGCCTGGGTAGAACTGATGCCTCCCCCAACTTTGGTTTCCCTCTCACATACTTTACTGCAATGTCTTGAATTACTTCCTTAATAGTGAATTGCTCATTCTGATTGGTATCTACTTCCAAAACTTCAAATATGTGAACAGCTAACTCAACTTTCTCCTTTCTTCTTTTTTCTTTTTTTTCTTTTACATAAAAACCTTGTGATCGAGTTTGGGGTATAATGTTTTCCCTCAATTTGCTTGAAAGGAATATAGGTCTCATTACACTAAACCTGGTCCTTGTTTATATAACTTTGTTTTTGGTGTACAGCTATTCTCATGGATCTCATACTCACCAATGTGTGCCACAGAAAATATTACCTCTGCTGGCCACAGTTGCTTTACCCAGTGGCTTTGTTGTCTGGACTTTTCTTTGTTATGTTTATTGTTTTTGTGCTTTATTATTACTTGTATCAACCACAGATCATCTGAGAGCCAATCCAGTTGCTCATGCTAGAGCGTGTGCACATGTGGGTGGTCCTGGGTTCAGTCCCCAACATGGGAGAGATCGATTTGAACGTGAACCAGATATTTATACCCACACCTTTGTGCCTCGGATGGTGCAGGTCTGAGAATGGGCCGCATGGGTTTCCATGAAAGTTCCATGTAAATTCCAAATTGGAACATTTCTATCTGTTGTCTTTACGGACTGCGACAGTAATGCGCATCGTTGCAGAGTGGTGCTGGTAACACTGATGGAGTAATCACGGTGCTTAGCTGATGTCTACCTGGTGTTCACCTTGTGCCAGGCACTGTGCTAAGCTAGACCTCACAGCGGCCTCGTGAGATACAAACTTTATCATGTCACGCACAAATGAGGAAACCGCAGATCGCCTAAGACTGGGTCACGGTGTCAGGGTTCAACCAATTCTCTACCAAGCCATTTGCCCCCATTTGGACCATTATATAAGCAGATGTGTCTCATGGAGGCATCGTCGCGGGGCTCTCTGGAGGCATGTGAATACCAGCGTTGCTTGGATTCGTTCTGGATTTGCACCCCTCTCCCCTATGCAGTTCAGACCTTCACCGTTTCTGGGGCCAACTTCCCCTTCTGGTAATGAGAATGGAAGTTCTGAAAAGCAGGCGTTCCCCGGGCAGCAATCAGGGCCGGCCTCTCCTTTAGGAAGTGCGTGCCACGGACCCACAACAGTTTTTAGGGGCTGCATTAGTACTTTAATTTCTTTTGAGATCAGAAGAAAAAACTGAGGTTTTGCATCAATGCAAATGTTTTACTACATGGTACTAGCATACTAATATGCTCGTTTCTGTATTAGTGCAGCTGTGAATTGTAAATGTGTGTGTACACATACATATATAAATATATCCAAGGTACGATCAAAAAGACAGCAAATATCTAAATTTAAAAATTTTATTACAGTAAAGCACACATTGTCATTCATCCCTCTCATGTCTGACACACTTGTCCCTTGGTCCTTGCCACTTTCTGTTCTAGACGTCCTCTTTCACGAGGGTCTTTAGTTGCACTGGCCTGGCTGCCTCCATGTCCTCAATCATTTCAAAACATTTACCTTTCACAGTCACTTTGGCTTTCAGGTAGAGTCAGAAACTGCAGTGCCGATCTGGTGGATAAGGTGGACGAGGACACGCCGAGGTGTTTTTATAAGCCTGCCTGTCCTTGGACGGCATTTGGCAGCAGCATTCACTGTATTTCTGGTCACAACTTGTAAAGACGCTTGGGAGAGAAGACTCCAGACCTGCTTCAGAAAGTGGCAAGCATGGTGGGACATAAGTGTGTCTGAAGAGAGGGGGTATCTTGAAGGGGATTAATGGCAATGTGTCTTTTACTGTCATGGATTAAAAAAATTAAACATGTACCTTACGCCTGGGAGCCCGTGTGTGTGTGTGTGCGCGTGCACGTGTGTGCATTCTTCCTTTTAGGTGTTGGGGATTGAATCTGAGGTGTTGTACTTGCTGCTAGTGCTTGACTGCTGAGCTACACCCTAAATTGTCATTTCATTTACTTTTTCTTTTTTAAAGAGAAGAAGAGGCCCGTGGAGGCAGAAATGCCCAGAGCCCACCGTACACGGCCTTGCCAGCCGTGATGCTGAGGAGCCTGGCTTGGGGCTCGGGCCCCTCTCGGCACCTCTTCCTTCAGTTGCTCCCCAGCTGCTGAGACGCCTGCAGGCCGTGGCCAGAATCTAGAACACAGAAAAGTCTCTGTACAATAAAGAGGGAGGGCGAGTCACCAAGCACGGCATTACTAGGGTTCTCAGATAGAGAGAAGCTTTATTTTCACACGGCACGGCACGGGGCACAGCTGTGGATTTCCGGTGTCATCTTTCGGAGGCTGTTGGCCTGATGGTCCAGGATTGGCAAATGGGTCAGACGGCTTGGGCTTGAATTTTGATCCCACCATTGGCCAGCAAGGGGCCCTTGGGAAGTAAGTGGATGACTGAGGGCTTCAGTTTTCCCATCTAGGTAGTGGGAATAGTCATTGTAACAGCCTGTACTGCACTGTTGAGGCATCGCAACTCAATGAATGACATCTACTAGAGCTACAGTTCACGGTGAATACTCATTCAATATTGGTTATATTGTGGCTGTTGTAACCAATGACCTCAAGAATGTAGGCTGTTCTGTGAGACTAGACTTGAGCCCTTTCCCTGTGGATTCTTTTCTTTCCAAAACTGATCATTTACCTGCTACATTCCAGGCACCAGCTTGGCCTGCTCCGACACTGGGCCCTCTCTGGTAGTTTATTTAAAAATTATTCCCTTTGAATGTAAACTAGTACAGCCACTATGGAAATCAGTACAGAGATCCCTCAAAAATCTAAAATGAGAAGTTCCATTCAGCCCAGCTATTCCCCTACTAGGTGTCTGCCCCAAAGAGTTAAAGACATCATATTACAGAGATGCATGCCTACCCATGTTTGTAGCAGCACAACTCCTAATAGCTAAATCTTGGAAGTGGCCTATGTGTCCATCAACAGATGCATGGATAAGGAAATGTGGTATTTATACACTGAGGAATATTGCTCTACCATGAAGAAGGCTAAATTTGAATCATTTGTAGGAAAATAGATGCACTTTGAATTCATAAGGTTGAGTGAAATAAATCAGACACAATTCACATATGGGAAGCCCCAAATAAAAATAAGAACAAAAATAAAAGGTGATAGGTTTAACTTGGAATAAAAGATGTTAGGTTTAACTTGAAACCATGATAGGTTCCAAATACAAAATAAGGAGACAGATCTTTTGCAAATGAGAAGAGGATCAAGAGCTAGAAGGAGGGGGGAGGGCCTGAAAGGGATGAAAAAAGAATTGACATGTGTTATATACATGTACCAGCTCCTCGTGAGGAATGTAATCATTATGTAATGTAAACAAGGGCTAATAAAAAATTAAAAACTTTAAATTACTCCCTTTGGAGAACTTGAATCCAGAGATGAAGTCCTGAAACCTAGGTTGTCTAGCATCCACCCTTGATCTTTTACTTGGAGGCATTATTTAATGATGTCCACATGGCCCTCTGCTTGCTCATCCATCGGATAATTTATTTGTCTCCAAACTTCCCTTGATCTTCCCCGTAAGTCTGCACTGTTCCAGATTTCCGGTGGCCCATTTATTGTCCATGCACCTTCGTATCCTTCATTCGCTGGCTGGGGATGCCTCAGATTTTATAGGCAAATTCAAATGCTTGCCCCACTGTCTTTCCTAAATAGAACTTTTTAAGAAGAAAAAGCTAACGAATAAAATGTTTATGTATTTAGTTCACGTGGTTAGAAACTGTGGACACCTTTTATAGGTGTTTCCTTTTCCTGCTTATTGGGAGACAGTGCATTTTCATTTAAAAATAAAAAGCACTAGATACAGGGTGGCCCTCGAGCTGTGATGCACTGGACTCCATCACTTTAAATGTCACTCTAGCTCACGTCAAGGTTCATGTTTTGCTTACTGGCTGGTGACCCATTTCCCTAGTGTTTTTCTCCTGCTTGCTCGTAGGACACCCCCCCCCCCGCCCAGCTCACAAGACTCCTGCAGCCCAAAGCAGGTTGCACCTTCCATTCTGTGTCTTGGAGACACAGAAGAAGCAGAGGGTGCAGGGCAATCATCTGGGGGCCCGCCTCTCAACCGAGAGTAAAAAGCCATGTGTAGGGCTGGCCGATTACTTCAAACCATGTGGCCCCTGCCTCAGTTCCCCTTTTCTTGTCTGGCCGCTGTGTCCCAGGCTTTCAATGGCAGAGCCCGGTGAGGACTTGGGCTTCTGGGATTGGCTCCTGGGACACAGTGGTGTATGAGAAACTAGGCAAAAGCCTAATTAATGGATTTCAGGTTATTTCCAGGAATATATATTCAATATGCCACTTTTCGTTGAAAAATGAATAAATATAGTGTGTAGGCATGAAAGAAGCACTTAGCAAGCGGTTCCCATTGGCAGAGAGCTCGCAGCACACGTGCGCTGGGCCCTTTGGGAAGTGCTTTGTTAAGGGTCAGAAATGGGGATGCTCTCTGTGTGTCATACAAGCCGCGGCACCGTCTCTCCGAGTTCAACTCACAGATTGTTATTTCTAGGATTTCATTATAACCTGACACAGCCCTTTGACTTGATTTTGATTTCAGACCTCAGCTTCGGGGCCAAAGCATACATCCTAGAGGAATAGTCGCCTTTTCCTTACTTAAAACAAGGACAACGGGCATCCATAGCTTGAATCTTGTATTTATAAAGTGACATTTCCACATCTGCCTTGTGAATTTCTTTTCCTAGTCTAGTGGTCATAAAAAGAAAAAAAAAAGATAAAAACAAATGAAAAGAAATGGGAGTCATTTAAGGAAAGAATAACTTCCTTTCTATTAGGTTTAACTTGAAACCAGGTATCATGTTTATATAAATAGTGTGGAAAATATTTAACCTATTCAGAAAGGTTAAGTAACTAACTGATAAGCTTTGTAGGGAAAGTATGTTTAAATACTCCCATTAAACTTAAACCATGCCAGGCAATTTTTCAAACTTTCAAAATGCATACCATTAGGAAACTGAAAAGCAGGCTGAGGGACAGGAGGAATTTCTGGTGAACAAATACAGTTGTTCATTGTGGAAGTCGTTGCTACTTTATATATCACAGGGTGCAGAGCGAGTCAAAGAGTCAAAATAACAGAACTTAGACCAAAGTCTTAATGATACAATTTAGTCTTCTGTAAAGGCTAAGATAAATTCTTTCGGCAGCTGCTGGAAGGAATCAAAGGGACAAGATATTTTGCTGGGGCTCTTTATAAACAATATACAAAATGATTAGAGGAGATTGGGAGGTCTGGGAGGCACACAGAACTTCTGGGATTTTTCAGAACTTCTGAAAAATCTCTTTATAAGGAGAAAGCTGAAGTAATGACACTTGCGTAGATTTCTTCTTCAAGTAGAATGAAGCAATTTATTCTTCGTACCCAGACAAGAAGTAGAAATTATTGATAACTATGCCAGGATAAAATGTGTAACCCAGGAATGTCATGGGAAATTTGGAATGTATAAATGCTCTTTTTTTAATTAAAAAAAGCTAACACTTTAAATGTGCTAAGCATTTTATAAGTCATCATGCTTGTATTTATTTCTTTTGCAAAGGTTGAGTGATGGTGTGTATATTTTCAAGGATTTACACTGTTTCTTTCCATTAAAGTGAAATGTACTCATAAAAAACAAATAATAAAAAAGTAAAATTAACAAGGGAAAGATTTACTATGAAGTGCAAATCACTTACAGTTTCATCCCGCAGAGACTGCCATTGTTGCTTTCATTACCCACCAATTTAAAATTTCCTGTTTCTTGCGGAGGACATGCTGGGAATTGAACCCAGCTAAATGTTTGTGTTCTTTATTAAATGTATGTATATACTTTTATAGCAATAGGGTTGTACTATTCAGGTTAATAGTCTGTGTTTGGTCTCCTTAACACAGTAAATTTTTATTGTTAATGTTGTTAGTATCTTTCTACTAAATACATATGCTATCATTTTTAGGGCTGTATGGTATTCCATTAGTTCAACAAGGATTATAATTTATTTAACCAATCCTCTATTTATGGAAATTTTTTTCCAGTGAAATATAAACAGCTCTACCTTCGACATGTGGAGCAAACATTTTATACTTATTTGATGTTTTACGTAGAATTTATTCCATCAATAAAATGGTTGTATTACAGAGCGTGTATATTTAAAATATACTATTACCTATGTGTGTACATGTTAATATTTAAAGGTAAGTTATTTTTGTAGGGTTACATATTGCTTAACAATGGAGGTGCATTCCGAGAAATACAGCACTATGTGACTTAGTTGTGTGAGCACCCTGGAGCAGATTTGAGGTAGTAAGATGGCTCAGTGTCCCTCGGTGATGTAGTCTTATGGGACCATCACACACGCGATGTGTGACCCAAACATCCCCGTGTGGTGTGTGACACTTTCATGGGTGACGTGATAACTACGTGTGGACTTTTTCCCGTCGGCCAGTGGTTCTCGACTAGGGAAGAGTTTTGTCCCTGCGGGAGCATGCGACAGTCTGCGGAGGTAAATCTGGTTGTCCCAGGCAAGGTGGGGTGGGAGGGAGGAGAGGGGTCCACGGGGAGAGGCTCAGCGTGCCTTACTGTGTGTGTGACTCTGTGTGTGTGTGTGTGTGTGTGTGTGTGTGTGTGTGAAGCCAAGGGGGTAGTTTACTGTGTCAGCTAGGCCGGGTTGAGAGGGTCTTACTGCCGGGTGCCTCTGCGAGGCGTTTCTGGAAGAGACGAGCACTGAAGCGGCAGCCTGAGCAGGGAGATCTGCTCTCAGCAAGGTGAGTGGGCACCGTGCAGTTCTGTGCCGGCCTGGGTGGGGCGAAGAGGCCCAGAAGGGAGAGCGTGGTCTTTCCTGGAACCGGGATGCTCACCTCCCTTGCCTTGGACGTTGGACTCTACGTCTCTTGTCCTCTGGCAGTGTCTGTCCTGCCCCTTCTCTCCGTGAGCTGGGTCCTCGGTTTCCCCAGTTCTCAGAGCCTCCGGCCTCCCCAGGTCTCAGCTTGCAGACACGCAGCCTGGGACCCACCAGCCAGGTCCCATCCCATGGCCTTTCCTATCTCCGTACAGCCCCTCTGTCCTGTCTGTATGGAGAAGCAGGCCGACACAGGCTGCATCTCTCTGACTCAGACTCAAGGTCAGAGTTCGGCCCTCACATCACACAAAGCCCTTATTTCCCTCACTGGTGTGTTACTTAGTCATCCTTGTGTCCCTAGGGCCTGACACAGGATCAGCACGCAGAACAGGCTCTTGCCCAAGGAGAGATGAAGCGGTTTTCCCCGTCTGTGCATCTCTCTCCCCTCCAGTGAATCTTTTGCCTTGTTACCGTAACTGCCTGACACATGCGCGCGCTTCCCCTCCTCTTAGCGCTGTCGCTGCGCACGTTGTCCGTAGCTCGGTCCCCGCCTCAGGGCTGCTGGCGCTGGGCTCGGAGCATTCTTTCATGAAGCAGGCCTTTCGGGGCACTGTGGGATGTTCAACAGGAGCTGCTTCCCACCGATATCGGAAGCCGGTTCCTCCCCTCCGTCCTGCCTTGGTTGTGACGACCAAATAGATCTCCGGCCACTGGCACATGTTCCCCGGGTGGCAAAAATCGCTCCTGGTTGGGAACCACTGCTCTATAGGGAAACCCTCGTTACCAGGTCACTCACGATGTCGCCCTGGGCGACCTTCCCGGCCTCTTTGAGGGCCTGCACTGCCTCCTAGAAAGGTTGGTTGGTTATATTGGGAATGAACTAGCAGTCTTCATTCTGAATAAAGGTTATCCTGTTCTTTCTAAAAAATCTGTTTGCAATTTGGCATTTCCCCCCACAAAACAAAAGTAATAAGAAGATAGACAAAAACATCCGCCTTGTATAAATTCTATAGATTTTTCTAAAAAGGGGATTTTGTACCTTAGGAATGAACAGTCTTTTTTGGAATCCAGGCTACCTGCTTGCCAAGGTAAACAGCCAGGCCGGGATGTGTCTTTGACGCCTGGCGTTCTTATTAGCTAGAATGGGGTGAGAATGAAAGCATTTCTCCAGCAAACGTTCGAGGCACTTGAGCACCCACTTAAGGCTCTAATCAGGCCAGAATTTCCTTTCTGAGGTCGGGCAGAATCTGGTCCCAAAACACGAACACAACAGGAATGTTGCCGGTCATTTTTCTCCAATCCACCAGAGGGTTCCCACCAAATTTTCTGACAAACGCAGCCTATATACCGCATCTACAAGACAAGGGACCATTTATGGAAAATGTTTTTCTTCCCCCATCAGTTACTTTGACAATCTCAACCCTCACTTTCTCCTCTGCTCGGACCGACATCTGAGAAGCAAGACCACAAGTGCATTCCACTTTATAGACTGGCCTGATTAAAACCAGCTCTCCGTGTAGGTGCCATCGAGCGGGAGACACACGGTTTTTGTCAAGAGACCAGCTACTAGCAGAAAGGGTTTTGATGCTATTGCTAGTAAGAAATTAGTAACTAGATCCTTGGTCTGTTTTACGCCAACTTTATAATTATACTGTTTCAGTGGTAAACCAGACCCTCGAGCCAAAGGCAATTTAGAAACTCTAGATTTGTATTCTTTTACTCCTCCTTGCTTTAATGTTCATCTCTGCTGCCTTCCAACTCCCTTCAAACATATAATTTTCCTCCAGTCTCTCCTCCCCCGGCTCCTCGTTTCTGTGACCCTCTGTCACAAAAGGACAAACGCATCTTGTTCCTCCTCATCCGGAGACATCACAGGCAACAATTGAGGCTGTGTACGCACAAACCTAATTCTGGAATGTGTTGTCCCCTGCGAGGGCGTCACAGTGTGGCTCCTGGTCGCCTCTGGGGCTGAAGTTAACATGGGGCCTTGTGTTGTGCTCCGCTCCTGGGGGTGACGGACTCAGCCGGCCTCTCTTTTCTTAGGCCAGGAGCATGTGGAGATGACTTTCTTGAACATTTGAGCTCTTCCTGATTCAGTAACCTTTTTGTACTAAGAGATCTTTTGATGTGAAATAGTTTAGTAAATATTAGAAAACAAAAACCACAGCTAAATGTGGTGACACATGCCTATAAACCCAGGACGCTGAGAGGCTGAGGCAGGAGGATCCCAAATTCAAGCCCAGCCTAGGTAACTTAGCCAGACCCTGTCTCAACATAAAACAAATTGAAAAAGGGCAGGGATGTAGCTCATGGGAAGGCCCTGGGTTCAGTCTCCAGTACCGCACCAGCAGACAAACAAACAAAACATAAAGCCAGGGCTCCCCAGGTGTAAAGGCTCTAGTCTCACTGGAGTTTTGCACATGTCTTGTCCTCTCTTTCCTGTTTCCTTCTTGGACTCATCTTGACTTTTCTGGTGCAGCTGTTTTTCTTCCTCTTTAAGTTACATTTTGGGATCATTACAAAGCTCTGAAGTATACCCTGAAATCCTAAATTTTCCTTCCAGCCAAAAGTCACCCACACCAGACGCACTGCCGTGGGATACTCCTCCAGCTGCCGTCCTCTGCCGGGCACTGTCCTGCCCCTGGCCAAACGTCTTGAAGGCGGGCCCGGATGTAGTGAGCCCTTTGAGATTTTATTTTCATTAACGAGTTAATGTATTTATTTATCTTTGCAGCCCGAGGATGGAACCCAGGACTTCGCGGATGTCAGGCAAATATTCTCCTTCTGAGCCATACCCCAGGCCCCCTATAGCACCATCACCAAGTCCCACACCCTTCTCTCATGCAGTGCGCTGGCAAGGTTGCTCCATCCTCCTCAGCCTGGAAGCATTTCTTCTCCAGAATTGCTGGTGTGTGCGTGCGTGCGTGTGTGTATGAGTGTGTGTGTGTGTGTGTGAGTGTGTGTGTGCGTGACTAGGAACCTGGGGACTGAACCCCAGGCCTTCACACTGGACTGCATCCCCAGCCCTTGTTATTTTGAGACAGGGTCTCGCTGAGTTGCCCAGGCTGGGCTGGAATTTACAATCTTCCTGCCTCAGCCTCCCAGAATTCTGGGATAACAGACATGCGCCACCACAGATGGCACAGGATGGCTCTTTACATTTCTTTGTTTTACTCTTTCTGCCTTTGCGCTGTCCCCACCAGGCAGTGCGACTGTTCCTCCATCACAAACACTAATCTTCTGCTGAGCAGGCTAGCTGGAGGGTGGCTGCCACTGCTACCTGCACTCGCCGTGTTATGGGGGTGGCCGAGGACAGCTGGTTTCCTTTTCAGGAGTCTCAGCATCGCGGCTTTGTTGGTCGTCCTTTCGCCTTTGGGTTTGTCTTGCTCACGGCTAAAGCACAATTAACCCTTTTCTCTGCGCCCTCCAGGGCCCTCTCCAGCCCTGTCTGCTGCAGCATCTCCCCCTGTGAGCACCCTGCCGTGTAGACACCACTGGGTCCCTTAAGTCACTCTAGCTCCTGCCTGAGGGAGAAATTAAGGCAGTTTGGCAAAAGGCCACCGCTGAGGAAAATTGTAGGTGCAGTTATTTCCAAATGACTTTTCAAATCTCCTCGTGATTCTCTGAGAAGCGAGTGAGCCAGGGAGCTTGTCAGAGCCCGGCCCCTTGTCCAGAGATAAAGCCAAAGCCACCGAAAGGCCGTGAAGTGCGAGGCTGGCGTCCCGCACCCGGGAGCACACCGCGCCCCCCCTCAGCGGGCAGCCTGCTGTAGCACCAGCCGCTCCTGCCTGCTTTAAGTGAAAACATCTCCGGATGGGAAAGCAGCCTCTGAGCGTGGAATGCTTTGTAGTCGCTGGCACTTGAGGGAAGAAGGGCATGTTATTAAATGAGAGCGCGCTTGAAAGTCACTCTTTCTGCTCCCAGGCTCCTGCCCTGCAGGGAGCACAGTGATAAAGATCATTAATATTTTCCTGCAGGCCTGAGTCAAGGGGAAGCTTCACTGTCTGCCTTGTGTTGACCAAATTAGTTGTGCACTTACTAATTCTCTGTCTCAACACCACGAAGCCTCATGCATACATGTATGCAGATTTTTATGCACAGACACATATATTCTTGAGTATATCATGCAATACCATATGCATATATGGTATCATCTGCCCGCATATTTAAACAGGTTTGGCAAACGCTCATGGACACGTCACCTACTGGGTGAAGAGTTGAGCTGGCCAGCAAGCATGGTAGAAAGGAGGGCTTCTGCTGCACCTGTGGCCACTGTGGGTCACCCCCACTCCAGCCCACTTATGGGGACACGGTTGGTTCAGTGCTTGTGTTTAATATGAGCCATAAATTCCATCCAGCACGAAGACTCTGTATTTCTGGTGTGCGCAGACATGGGCTGAGCATGGGGCAGCAGCGGAAGGAGGAGTTAATCGTCACGTCAGTCAGCCCCCCTGTGGTAACAGTCATGGCACGGCAGCTAGCAGCTTGTTTTCTACACAGGCCTGGCTGGAGGAAAGTCCTCTGTCCTTGGAGGCCTCGGTTGGCCTGCTAGGTTAAAGGCAAGGCATGGGCCTAGTCTTGTTTGACTTTAGCAAGACGTTTGACTCTGTCTTGGTCAACATACTTAATAGAGGCTCTGGGCCCCTTTTCTTTGGTGGTACTGGGGATTGAACCTAGGGCCTTTACGCTGAACTACATCCTCAATCCTTCTAAATTTTTTATTTTGGGCCCAGGGTCTTACTAAATTGCTCAAATTGCCCAGGTTGTGCTCAAACTTGCAATCCTCTTGACTCAGCCTCCCTGAGTGCTGCGATTACAGATGTGCACCATCACAGCCAGCTAGTGGAAGCCTTTTGGTCCTTTACTCAGATTACAAGTTTCCCCTTGTTCCACGCTTCTCGCAGGGCTGAGAATGTAGCTCAGTGGACAGCGTTTGCCTGGTCTGTGTGAGGCCCCCGTTGGGTCCCAGCCCTGTGGCAAACATGCTTCTTGCTCACAGCTGCCAGAGCCACGAGCTTAGGCTCTTCCATGTTGCACTCTTCTTTAAAAACCAGGGCTGGCTCCTCAAGGTCCTGATGATGATTCCCAAGACCCCGGGCCTGGCATTCGGACTCCCCTGGACCTTTGCCACTTTTCCGACCTGATTTCTAGGAGTCTCCTGTGGAGCGAGGACAGCCTTGGAACTGCTCTTCCCTCGCCGGGGCTCCCGGTCCACCCCAGGCCTCTCCCCGCACACTCCTGACACAGAGCCCCCACAGTGGTCCCCACGCTGTCCCGACCGTCCTTCAGATCTTGGGTCGAGACCCGTCCCTGCCTGAAGGTGTCCTGGTGGGACTGTGTGGAGCGTGGTCTAAGTCCCCACAGTCCGTGACTCCGTTTTGTCCTCATCCCTGGAGGGCACTGCCTGGTGCTTCCGGAAGAGTCCGGCAGGAAGTGAAGATGCCTGAGAAGGGTGATCAAAGGCTGGCACCTGAGGCGGCCGGGGAAGGGCAGAGACGTCTGGATGCTTCATTTGGAGGAGACCTTGTGAAGGCAGTTTCAGGAGAACTGAAGTGGGTAGTCAGGGACCGAGGCCACGTCCCCGGTGCCGGCGAGCACGGGGGTGGAGCAGCTCACAGGACAGGCTGCGAGCCCTCCTGCATGGGGCGGTGTCTGCGAGGTCCGTCAGGCGACACTTGTCTGTGCTGGTTTAGGACCAGTGCTGACCAAAGACAGAGACAGAACGCGTCCCAGCCTCACGATGCAATTTAACCCAGACTTTAATGGCTTCCAGTGACTCAGACTGGAGCCAGGTGTGGCGATGCAGGCACGTAATCCCAGCACTTGGGGAGGCCGAGGCACTCACAGGAACATTGCTGTGAGTTCGAGGCCAGTCTGGGCTACACAGTGAGACCTTGTCTCAAAAACGCAAAACAATAAATGCAAACAGATTTGACTTGAAAAAGTGAAACTTAAGAAAACAGTCAATAAATATACTGGTATTTAGATATTCAGTGTTAAAATAAGGCAGTGTGGGGCTGGGGATTCAGCTCAGTGGTAGAGCGCTTGCCTCGCAAGTGCAAGGCCCTGAGTTCGATCCCCAGCACCAAAAACAATCAAACAAACAAACAAGAAGGCAATGCTTTAACCCCGGGAAAATTTTTCTAAGTTGCTCTTAAGCTAGGAGACAAGAGCGATATTAAAATTTGCTTAGTTAATAGATCTTAAATGAATATATGGTGATTGGAATATGTTGTTATCTGAATATATGGTTTTTTATGGAATTTATTATAAAAACAGATAATAGATGTCAAGGTCTTTGACCAAATTAGGAAGTCCCCGAGAAAGATCTTTTTATTACAGGAGACAAAGCAGTGCATGCCTGTAGTTCCAGCCACTTTGGAGCCTGAGACTCGAAGATCCCTTGAGCCCAGAAGTTTGATGCCAGCCTGCGCAACATAGTGAGACACCTGTGTTGGTTTTTATGATAGTCAGCTTCCTAACTGGAGGGCACGCTTGGCTTGAAGTTCTCAGCCTTTGCCCTCCCTGTTTGGTTTAAGACTTACGGGACTAAATCTCCCATCTCTGGCAGGGCCCTCTTAACTCATCTTTTATGGGATTCCTGGGTAAAGTTTTTCTTTATCTCAGTTACTTTGCCTCCATTTTATAGAGCGCTCTACTCTGAGATCAAAGACAACCTGGAGCTGTTTATGAGAAGGAAAGGAAGTGGGAGAAGGGTCCTAAGCTCCCTGAGGGGTGTCCTAGAATCATGAATCTGTCTGGCGTGGCTGGCGCTGGCTGTGTCCCTGAGAGCCGGGTGTGAGGAGCGGGACACTCTGACCTGACTTTCTGCAGCAGTCTGAATCTCCAGATGATCCTTGGGGTCACCAGACCTCCTTAGAGTATTTATTTTCGTGTTTAACTCTTTTGTGTGTGGTGCTGGGGGTCCATGGTGGCTCCCGTCCGGCACACACATTGCCTGGGCTTCTCCCTAATGATTCGGTAGGTCCCCACCGAGCCCCAAACCGCCCTATTGCAAGTCTCACAGATGTCTTGGATCTCAAGCACACGTAGGACTGTCGATCTCCACTCTCGATGCTTAGGGGCTGCCTTCGTTTGGCCCCCTTCCCTACAAATACAACTAGATGGTTCAAAGGGCCCCCAAACAAGAATCTGGTCACTCCAGACTCTGATGTGACTGTGAACAACAAAGGGACAATTTACAGAAATAAGAAGGCTTCAGAAGTTAGACAACTTCAATTAAATTCATTTTTAAAAGATTTTTCCCTTTTGTACAATTTCCAGAGGGCCTTCAGGACACACACACACACACACACACACACACGCACACACACAGAGTCAGGGAGACAGGGTAAACAGGAAAGAGAAGATTCACTTTTATTGCTTGAGAGTTTAAATGAAAAAAAGTTTGTAAAAAATATTTTGAGTGCCCCTCTTTTTTCCCCTCAGAACTGTATCGAGCTATTTTTAGGAGGGAGGGGAGGCTGGCTTGAGGGGTGGATGGAAAGCCTGACCTCACCATGCTATTTCGGTGGAGCGGGCAGACTATGCCAGGTTGGGTCTGTTTAGGCTTGGTGCTGTGTATTTAGGAGCCGAATCGCATCTTTTTCTAATTTGACTTCACTTGGGATTGCAGCTCTTCACTGGAGACGGGAAGGATAATATTTATCTAAAGCTAATTTGTAAACTTCATTTTGGGTTGCAGGTCTAGAATCTAACCTGCTATTCTCAGCAGTGCCGAGTCTTGTTTCTCCTTGAGCTTTCTTCTAAGGATGCTGTTTGCAGGCTACTTCTCCTGGGCCAGGCTCCCCCGCCCCCACTGCCCGTTCCCATTTAGGTCAAAGTGGGGGGCTCAAAGTGGGGGGCACTGTCCATCTGGAAAGTGAATCCTTAGCCTGAACCTTCTGCTTGCCGAGAAGCTCTGTGGAAATGGCAAAGAGGCACTCTGCTCACTCACTTAGATTTTGTGGTGAAATCTCTTTCTCCATGTGTGTTATCGTTAGCAACTCCTGTTGCCCCCAGAGGTTTTGAAATGTCCCCTCTGTATGTTAGTATGTTTAGAGCAGCTCTCGGATGGGGGCCTCGCTCCTGATAAACGTTTGGCTTGTAAATGAAGCTTCCGCCTTTCATCCCCCAGAAGAGCACCTCGGTCTATCAGGGCAGAGGATGCCAAGGGGGTCTGTCAGGCTGTTTTCTGAGTGCAGTCACGATCCTGTCACTGTTGTGAGCAGCCTTTCCCTTAGATGTTTCTAACCTATTTATGGGTCTCTGATAGATGGTTAGTTCTTGGCAGGCTCGAGATAAGCCTGGGTCAAGAAAACAGCTTGTCTTTACAAGTTGCTCGTCCTTGCCAGATCAGTTCATTATTTCCTCTCCTGTTATCTTCAAACATTCCCTCAGAACGGAGCCTGACAAGAGCAGGAAGGTTGGCAAGGGTCTGGCAAGGAGGGTGTTTTTTGTTCCTGCTCTAAAACAGGCCCTTCCCTCCCCCATCCCTGCCTCCAGCCTTCCCTCTTCCTTACACACGCCCTCCCTCTCCAGGGCCGATGGGAAAGAAGTTAAGGACCGCTTTCCCTCTTTAAGGAAGGGTCGCTAAGAGGTTTCTAATCAGCTCGCTGTCAGCCTGTTTCCTCCGATCAGCTCAAATAGCCCCTCTTGAAGTTCAGGAAGACTGCCAAGCCGAGGGCTGGCCGGACTGCTCAGCGGCGTTTGAGAAGCAGGGATGAGCTTGCAGCAGGCTTACCCTGCAGCTGAAACCCCGGCGCGCTGGCTTCCCAAGCCCTTTCTTCTTGATCAAATTAGCGTTTCCCACTAACAGGAGGAGGAAATCCCAGCATGCAGGCTGATTTCTCTTTCAACTCCCCTCTGCTCTCCCCATTACAATGTAAACGTGACTCCTTGTCATTCTCTCCCAGCCAGCAGCCACAAACATCTCGGACCAAGGAACCTTTTAACCTTTCCTGGATGGTTTTCTGTCTAACTTTATCCATACCAAAAAAAAAAAAAAAAAAAAAAAAAGAAAAGAAACAAAAAAACCCCAGTGAGATACGTTATCTCTGGCCAGGGCAGACGCGCAGGCAGGAAGTTTCTGTGAGGCGGCTGCCCTGGGTCCTCTTGTAACTGGTGTTTTCCTCTTCCGTCTTCAGAAAAGAAAGGCTTTTGTTAACCATTAGCCACTGACAAGAGTGTGTCCATTTCAGCAAAATTAATAAGAGATAGCATTTTTCTTGCTTCTAAATGGCCCATGTCAGTAATTAACATCGCCTTTCATTCCTCAGACTTGAAAGCGCCTTGTGGGGCTCCCCTTGACCTTGCCCTGGCTTTGTAGAGTGGTGGCTTTCAGCCCAAGAGGCCTAAATGCACAAGAAGTGCCCCAGACCTGGCCCCTCAGATGCCTTGAAAGAATCATTCGGCAAATATTTATTGAGTGCCTACTGTGTGGGGCTACCAAGTCGAAACAGACCATAAACCCTGGAGGGGTGGGGTGGAGAAGAGATAAAAGGGGGTTTGTTTAAAATAGCCCTGAGATAAGAGAAGAACTGGTGACCGCAGGATTGAAGCCGATCCAGCGTTGTAGTCAGGGCCGAGAGCGAAGTTTCATGCAGGAAGAGACTGCGGAGGGGAACAGGCACAAGTTGATGTTTGGAGCAAAAAAGGGGCGCCAACAATCAAGTGAACTTTCCTATTCTTTAGAGAAAGCAAGCAGAGCGCTTTCAAGAGACGTTGGTGTTTAAGGCTCAGGAGAATTTTTGTTCTTTTGGTGGTTTGGTGGCACACACACCTAGCCAGTTAAATCCCGCTGCTGACATTTTAATGAGGTCGCTAGAGTCTACCACAGCCAGCTCCCCCACAGATGCGTGAGATGTCTTCCAGTCATCCCCACTCTGCCCGAACCAGTTTAGTGCCCCTGGAAGACTCTTGGTGACACATGGCTTTAGGGTGGCCTCAGCTAGACTCCCCGCTCTTCAGCTCTTCATGCCGAGGAAGAGAGACGGGGCCAGGGAAATCACCCCGGTGGATCTATCTGGTTGCCATCCTGAGGATGAAGCTTTTTGACGGTTTGTGTAAAAAAGCAGTGCGCCTTTGTGTTTGCAAAGAATACATGTCACACAGTACGGATGAGAAGACCAAACTAACATGGTATTGTGGTTATTGGTGGGGGACGCTGGATTTTCAGGGTTTCCCAAAATGTCCTTAGTGCCCACATACAGTCATCGGGTAAGATGCTCATGAAGAATAACGATGCTGAGGGGAAACAGGCTTTCATTTATTCATTTTAGTAAAATGAGGGTTTACACACGGATGGTCGCGAAAAGAGCGGAAAGGACGTTTTCACTTCCAGCGCCGTGCTGAATGGTGTCCCTTTGGAAAAGGCGAGAAGCCACGTCGCCCTGCAGCCACAGCCAGATGCCAGGTCTGTGTTAAGTGACGGTGAAGGTCACCTGCTAAACCCAAAAGGAGGCCTCCCTTCTCCCTACTTTCACCAAAAGTCTATTAGAAATTCTTGCAGTGAAAGACCTGCCTCTTTCTGTCTCTCTGGTCTCTTGTGTAGCTAAGTCACTTGCTGTTACTCGGCGACTTCGTGCGGTATTCACGCTGCTCAAACCTCATGATATAAACATCTAAAGGCCAGTTGGTTATTCATCCAGCCACGGCCTTCACAAAGGCACAATGTGCCTTTTTATTTTTATGTTATTTGTAGTTTTATTTTGCTCAGATGACACCAATCAGATAAGATGTTTTGCAATTGGTGGCAAGTGCGCAGACCTGCTCAGATTGCGATGCAGTTGTCGCAGGTCAGGACCCAGGAAATGGCTCAGTCCCAGAGCATTTGCAGTAAAAAAGCTAAGTGGGTGGGGCGGAGGGGGAGGGTGGCAGAATGGAGACAATGCAGAGAAAGCAGAGAGATGGGGAAAACGCAGACTCGTGGTTTAGCTTACAACAGGCCGCTGGCCTTTTTGGACATTTTGTGTCACATGTGCCTCACAACATGGAGATCTTCTGGCTTCAAGCCGCAGCCTCCCCCACAGCCACCCTCCCCCAGACTTGCATCCTGGTCGCCTCTGATGTCTGAGTCACTCAGAATCGTGGGGCAGAAACATAGAAACAGAAGGAGAAAAGCTGCTTGCTTGAGCACGCAACTTTTAAAACTCGTTTGGGCCACAGAAAAAGGCTTTTTCCCTTTACCAACATTCAGAAAATACAAAGAGCCAACTCTAGAAAGTGCTTCTGTTTTCATTCTGAAAGGATTTAGGGTCTGTTTGCCTGTTGTGGCCAGCAAGAACTCAGCGGCTAGCTGAGAAGTCTGAGGGGCAGACTTCGGAGAGAGGACAGCTCTGGGAAAGGGCTGGATTCAGTACGGAAGAGCAGAACCAAGCCTGGGGCCAGAGGGTCAAGGGGGAGGGTTGTTCTTAGATGGCTCAGGGGTTTCGAGTCTGTCTTGCCCACCTAATGTCCCAGATACTTGGAAATGTTTTCTCCCTTTTTCCTTGTCTCGTTCCCTGGGAGTTCAAGCATCCTCTAGGAAATACAATTTTATTTTATTTTTTGCTGTGCTGGCGATTGAACCAGGACCTTGCACATGCTTGGCAAGTGCTCTCCCACCCTGCTACCTCCAGCCCAGGAAAAAAACATTTAAAACATAAATACTGTAAAAGCAAAAACTGCATCAGGTAGGTGGAGAGAGAAAAACACGCATAAAGAAGTACGCAGGTGCTGTCGTAATTTACAAACAAGTTCACTTTGAACTTTGTGGCATTGAATGATTTTTTAAAAAAAATGTGCAGGATAGTCAATGGGAAGAGGACGGATACACACAGTTGCATACTTTTGTCCTTTGTGAGGAAAATCACCAGACGACAGGGAAACAAAAGATCTTTCTTATCATTTGATAGTAAAGAAATTTGTCCTGTGTGACTTTAAAAAGAGGACACTAGAAATGTGTTGAAAACTTATTATTAAATAAAATCTATAGGTTCACTGATAGACTGAGCTCCTGCACCACACCAGACAGACCAACCAGAATGGAGTCACTCATGCCAACATTCCACACTATCAAATCAAAACTGAGTGGTTTATCTGATTTCCCAAGAAATCAGGAGAAAAGGGGAGGAAAGGAAGAGGAGGCAGAGAGAGAATAGCCAAATTTCCCAAACATGATAAGGGAGTCTCTTTTGCTTTGAACTTTAAATTGATATGTTAGTCAGCTTTGGGTTACTGTTACAAAATATCCAGCATGGCCAGTTTAAAAAGAGGAAAGACTTATTGGCTCACCATTTTAGAAAGTCAGTTCATGGTTGGTGGGCTCAGTGCTTTCTGGGCTGCAGAGACAGCTCATTATGGTGGCAGCAAGGAGAGAGACTGGAAGGGGCCGGGGCCCCAGCCTTTCAGGGACCCTTACCCACACAGACCTGGCTTCCCCCCAGGTCACCTCCTGAAGCTTCCCCCGCCCTGACACTACCACAGCTTCTGGGAGATGGACTAGATTCAAACCTCAGCACTAGAAACCATCCATCTTCTCTGGCAGGAAGTTAACTCCCTCTGGTCGGATCCACTGAGTGTGTGTGTGTGTGTGTGTGTGTGTGTGTGTGTGTGTGTGGTGCTGGAGACTGGGGGATCGAACCTGGGGCCCTGGCATGCTAAGCACACACTTACTCTGTTTTACAGATCCAAGAGTCACTGGATTCTAGACTTGCAAATGAAAGCCCATTAAGGCCTTTAACCTTGTGTGGTTCTGTCTGGATAGTTCTGGTGACAAAGGTTTCAGAGACACCTTGTGGACACAGGAGAGAGCCCGGGTCCTCTGAAGCCGAGGTCACGCGCTCCTCCTGAGGCCCACTCTGCCCTGCCGTCTGAGCCCCGCTGCTGCTGGCTAGTGCTATTGGTGGTGTGTGCTGCGAGCAGCCCCCAGCCTTTGGGTTTGGGCTGAGGCTTCATCGGCAGGAGCTGCCTGAGGGTTACAGGTTCTGACGGTGGTGGTGGCTGTGTGGTCATGACAGCAGGGGGCGCCAGCTCTGGCATTTGGAGTTGGCAAACGCTTGGTTCTATCCTGTGTCCTGTGCTTAGGTAAAGGAGGCCTCAGGGTTTGCTCGGGTCCCCAAAACAAAAACAAACAAACCAAATGAAAAACATGAAAAACTCCTGGAAAATCGGTAGGGTGTGGTGGCACAGACCTCTGGGAGGCTAAGGCAGGAGGATGGTGAGTTGGAGCTCATCCTGGGGGACTTAGACCCTGTCTCAAAATAAATTTAAAAAGGCCTGGGGCTGTAGCTCACTGCGAAGACTGTGAGTTGAATTCCTAGTACCATAAAAAACTAAAAAGCAAGCAAGGGAACAAACACCCCTAACAATAACAACAACAATGACAACAACAATGACAATCACCAAACATAAAACCTGGAAAATCACTGGTGAAGTTGGTCCATGAGATCTAAGCCGAAGCAGCCTTAACAGATGGGCGTGTGGTACTGACCACCTACACATGAGGCTGCTGTGAAACAAGCTGGGGGCCTGGTGCAGGATGCCAGTCACTCCAGTCTCACAGCCACTGTCGTGTGGCCAGCAACACAGGCCCAGGCTCTGGGCCCTCTCAGCCCTGCCAGACCCAGGATCCACGCACACACACACGCACCCATGCACACATGCACACACACACATTGACACACACATGTACACACATGCTGCATTTAGAAACCAGGGTTCCTGAATCAGGATGCCCAGGGGCATCTACTGAGCTGCAGAAGCTTTTAAAAGATTTAAACATTTTTAAAAATTCTTCTTCTGAAAGACTTTATTCTTACTTTTTACAGTGCTAGGGATTGGAGAAAGACTTCTACAAAAGGCAAACGGAAAGCTCAAGCAGCTACTTCAGGAGAAAGGAATCTGCTAATCTTTTCACTTAATTATTACCCCACTCTGAAAGTGAAAAGAAGGCTGAAGTGTTTGTGGGGTTAGGCTCTCGGGTTAAGTGGGTTTGCTGCTTTTGCAGAACTACCTGGACGGAGTTCATAGAAAATGCTTGCTTTCTTTCTTGTTTTTTTTTTTTTTTTGAGACAAGACCTTGCTCCACAGTCCAGGCTGGTCTTGTGATTCTCCTGTCTCAGCCTCCTAAGTGCTGGGATTATAGGCATATACCACCATGCTCAGCAAGAATGCTTTCTTTGCCCTGTTGACAGATTTCTCTCCTGGAGTCAGTATTCTAGCTGACAAAACAAGCCGTGTTGAAAAGTCTGTTTGTTGACCTAAATTGGTCTCTAACATACACCCTTCCGGCATTGAGCTACTTTGAAACTTTTGGAAAAAAAAACCAAAACAATTATTTCTGTTGTTGAGATCTCCCAAGGCTCCTCAACCTGAGGCTGTCTAGACATGGTGGAGTCTTCAGGAAGTGGCGCCCAATGGGGCTTAGGCCCCTGGGGGGGTGTGACCCTCTCGAGAGGGTAGTGGACCTCAGATCCTTCTTTTCCAGTTTCTCTTTCATCCCAGGATGAGATGAGTGGCTTTACTCAGCTGTGTGCTCCCTGCCCTGCTGTGCTGCCTCCTGAAAGCAGTGGGCCTGCCTGGCCATGGACTGAAACACCCCAAACCATGAATCAATAAACCTTGCCTCTCTATAAATTGAGTACCTCTGGTATTTTGTTACTGTACTAGAAAGCTGACTTATACATCTATAAAGGAAAATCTATACATTTTTACACTGCAAAAGAGCATTGGTCTAAACAAGCTTCAGTTTTGACCATTTTGCCTTAACTGGGACTCCCACCTTGTGTCTGGGTGAATGGACGGTTGTGCCAAGGTCTGTCTGGATCTGATGAGGTCTTCCATGATAAAAATGAATTTCACCGGTTGTGGGAATTCTTTAGCAGAAGATGGATAACAATCAGATTTCTTTGCAGGATCTTTCTTTAGGAAGAAAGGGGGAACATCTGAAAGTGTGACTTTGCATCGTTCTATTTTTTCTTTTTTTAAATTTTATTTTTTTTAGTACCTGTTTGTGGTACATAATGATTATACTCATGGTGGGGAGTTGGTCTGTGCATATTGAACATCCTAATTATTTTATGTCCTCTTCTTTTCCTCTCCCTCTCCCACTCCCCTCCCTCCCTCTCTTGGTCCCCTTCCTGTGTTGTGTTATTTTTTCAAGTGCCTTTAGCTCAAAATAATCAAATGACTTGTTTTGGGGGTAACATTTTCTGAACTCTTTAATAGCTAGTTTAATTTAAAGAGCAATTCAAGCATTATCATTCAGAGTGAATAAATTAGGTGAATGTAAATGGGATAATGGTTGATAGTTTCAAATCCTTTTCAGAAACTTGAAATCTTAAAGTTGTGCTCAATTAAGTCACGGATATTTATGAAACATTTGCGTCATTCTAGGTAAGTTGAAATTTTGAAATATTACTTGCTAAATATAAAGTATACATATTTTGTTTTTATATGGTACAAAGAGGCTGTATTTGGTTGTGTTACTAAACACTAAAATACTGTACTATGAGGAAACATATCTAAAGGTAGTGAAGCAGTGCTCATCTACAAAATGCTGATATAAAAACCCTCAAATTTGTGAACTTTCTGGTTTTTACTAGAAATTTAAAACACTAAAAGTTAAATTCTAATTAATACACTAGTTAAAAATAGAAACCAACTGCTGTGTTTTCTCCCAAAATAAGACCTAACTGGAAAATAAACTTCAGCTGTAATTAATGGTTGTTACCATGGTGATGGGCCGGGTCATGCAGAAGATGAAACCTCACTTTCTCTGGCTTGGTGGCCACTCTGTACGGCAGGTGAGGAAAGCAGAACTGATTGGGCTGGCAGTTTTGATCCGTACTTAAGTTTTACTTTGGGGGAAACATGGTCTGTGTGAGGGAGGAGCGGCATATTTTACAGAGGAGGTTAGAGAGTATGGAGATGTGTTTTTATTAGTGAAAGGAGAGTGATTTTTGTTTCAAGGTATAGGGATTGGTTGCTTTACGCTGAGAAAGAAGGAAAGTGTAAACTCGAAACTGAATTGATAGGAAAGTTGCAGAGAGTTCGCAGAAGATGAACCTTGCAAAAAGAATTTTATATATGACCAAAATTAGAAGATATGTTTTTAAAGTTTTAGCATGAGTATAAAAAGTGCATTGATACAAGGGCTGGGGATTTAGCTCAGTGGTTAAAGTACGTGCCTACTAAGCACAAGGCCCTGAGTTGGATTGCCAGCACCACCCCCCCCAAAGTGCACTGATACAAAACTAGACTTTGGTGGCCTCTGTTCAAACAGTCAGGTTTTCTTGGGGTGTTCATTGGTTCTTTCTTTTCTTCGTAGTGCTGTGGGTTAACCCCGACACCTTTAGCACATGCTGGGCAAGCACTGCTACCACTGGGCTCTGTCTCTAGCCCTTCATTTATTCTTGCCATTTTGGATATTGGTCTAGGAAATAAGGATAATTTTTTGCGCTGTGTGCAGAGTGTCGCTAGGCAGGGGACACCTTGGGGATCAAGGGCGGCATCCCCCGCTCCTCTGCTGCTTTAAAACACTCCTTTCAGCACACATCCTCCCTGCCCTCGATGCTACTTGAAAACGCATTCTTTCCTCTGCTCTGCTGGCCTCAGGATGATGTCATTGCACCAAGAGGTCAGGGAAGAAAAGGGTTTGGGTTATGCACACCAGGACACTCAGTTCCTGCGTGGTTGAGTGCTGGCTCTTGGAGTTCATTCACCTTCAAAGGTAAGGACCATGTCTCCTCAAACAAGGACAAAAAGTGACACTGGGCAGCCTGGGCACGAACCAGCATCCAACAGCCTCCAGCTCTCTGCAGTGTCACACCGCCAGATGAGACGTATTTGTAGGCCTCCTGGGGACCTCTGTTTGTGTGACCCGCTCTCTTTTCTGCTGACCTGTACTCTCCACACCGTATATCAAAACCCGGGAGCTCTCACTGCTCCCTCTCCACCTTTTAGGAAACTCATTTCTGCTTCTTTCATTGCACGATCCCCTGATCCTGTGCCCTCAGCAGAAGCAAGTTCCCTGTCTACAAAAGGTCCTTCAGCAGATGAGCACCGAGATGCACTCCCATCCCCTCTGCCGGACAAGGTTCTCTTCAGTTTGCATGAAGTCATTAAAAAGCAGAGAGTGAGATGATGAGACCCAATAAAGTCACACTAGATTTATTTCCTTGTGAAAATCTCTACATAATACCCTTTCAAATGAATCTGTTTTTTTTTAAAGTTATGTATTTATTTTTTGTGGCTCTGGGGATAGAATCCAGGACCTCGTGTGTGCTCGGCGAGCACCCCACCACTAAGCCGTATCCACGGTCCAGCTCCATCCGTTATTAACACCTTGAGTCACCGCAGCCCATTTACTACAGTTGATGTGGCTTGTGCTCCTGTCGCGGGGTGCCTGGTTCTCTGTGCACGTCTGCAGGTGGGAAGGGGTGGTGCAGAGATGGATGGAGGAGCCTCAGGGTCATTGCCGAGTTACCCTGCAAGCCTTTCTGACTTAGGTCATAAGGAGTATAGATTCTTATTTCTAGGACTGCACATTTTGTGACTATTTAGGGTTATGACCATGAAAGCTAATAAAAGTGGATATGATTAAATTTTGCCTCCACCAGTACAAATGAGCTGTTTTATTTTTTATTAAAATTAATTAACTAATTTTTGCAATACTGGAGATGGAACCAAGCGCCTTGCAATGCTAGGCAAAGGGCTGCCGCTGAGCCGTATACTCTCTGCCCCTCGGATAAAGTGCTAAATGAACACTTCTGCCTGAGTCAGTGTGTGTGTGTGTGTGTGTGTGTGTGTGTGTGTTGTGTAAGAGAGAAACTTCCTTTAAAC
The DNA here is from genome assembly GCA_004026905.1 of Hystrix cristata. Classification (NCBI taxonomy): domain Eukaryota; kingdom Metazoa; phylum Chordata; class Mammalia; order Rodentia; family Hystricidae; genus Hystrix; species Hystrix cristata. The sequence goes on from PVJO010009763.1 coordinate 53,749, forward strand.
ATATTGACATACCTGTTATAGGTCTATGGATTTATGTACAGATAATTATGATACCAATCGCATATTACAGAGAAGGCCATTTTCATTACATTAAAACAAAGACCTATGCAGCACGTATCTCGTAGCATTTTATCTGACTCAGATTATTGCATGCTGTGTAACTCTGGTGGGTCAGTGAATTCAAAGCTTGCAACCAACGCCACTCCCACCACAGAGAGGCAAGAGACACAGCAGGCCAACAAAAACATTTTTGTAGACACAGATATGGGTGTTGAGAGGGAGTGGCCTCCCCAAGGGACATAAAAGTCCAGAGTTGTTGGGAACCGTTTTTCTGACTGTGGTAGAATTTGCCTGAGAAGCCATCAAAACAGAGGAAAGTAGAACCAAAACATGGATGGATGGATGGATGGATGGATGGATGGATGGATGGATAGATGAATGGATGGATGGACAGATGGACAGATGAATGGATGTGTGGTGAACTTAACGTGGTCAACTTGAGCCAGCACGCCCAGCTGGACTGAGTTGGTGTGACTCTGGGCATAGAGGATCCACCTGAGGAATGTTGCTGATACAACATAAAGTGGAATGGGAGCAGAAGCTAATTGGTGGGCTGTTTCCCATGAGAAACTCTGCTGCGGCTGGTTCTCCTGAAAGAAACTTGGCTGTTCTCGTTGAGGAAGGAGCTCAGGGCCTTGCTGTCGTGGAGGATGGCTGCTGTGGCTTCAGGGGAGCTCCGGTCTTCATCTCTGCTGCGAACATCGCATCCTGGTTCCAGTAAAGATTTCTTCAGCCATCATGTGCAGACGCAGAAGTACATGAGACGGTGCTGTGGGCTCCCAGCCCTTGATTGGATCTTTTGGGTCTCCAGTGCACAGATAGACATTCGACACTTCCTGAATTTGGCTGGTGGGTGAATATAGTAACTTATAAAGGTCCTGCATTAAATCTGCTCTCTTACAAACCATTGACTCTAGAAAAGCTAACTAAGACAGGATGGATGGATGGATGGATAAAAGATGAATTGATAGATGGATAGGTGGATGGACAGATGGACAGACAGATGGATGGATGAATGGATGGATGGGTAGGTGGATGGATAGAAGGATTAATTGATAGATGGATAGATGGATGGACAGGTGGATGAATGGATAGATAGATAGGTGGCTGGCTGGATGGACAGATGGATGGTTGGATGGATGGATGGATAGGTGGATGGATGGATGCATGGATGGATGGATGGATGGTAGCTAGACAGACAGACAGACAGATAACATTCAATAAATTGACACAGCTTATGTAGAAGGAAGGCAGTGCCATGGATAGGACGAACCTGCATTCCAAAATACTCTCATGGGCTGTTTTTGTGTCCATCCTAGCAGACAGACAAATTCCAAGAAAAAGAAACCGTTCACATAAAACCAAAGGAAAGGGATTTATTGGTAGGCTGCACAGGATATTTCAAAACTGATTTTAAGAAGTAGGGCTGAGCCAGGTGTAGTGGCACATGCCTGTAGTGCCAACATTCTGGGAGGCTGAGGCAGGAGGATCACAAGTTTGAGCCCCGCCTGGGCAACTTAGTGACTTAGTGAGACTCTGTCTTAAAATAAAAAATGACAAAAACCTGGGCATATAGTTCAGTGTAAAAGACAGTTCAATAAAAAGAGAGACAGAGGGAAAGAGAGAGAGGGATATACTAGGACAGTCAGGAGCCAATGTGCCTCTCTAAGGTCATGTGAGCTTTCATTTCTAATAGCGGCAACCCCTTTCTTGCAATGCTTGTGGCCCAAACCTCAATCCTCAACATCCTCACCTCTTCCTGTGGCGTCTTCTGGGACCCTGGGTCCCTTTCCTCTGTGCCCTCTCTCTTGGCTTCCAGGGCTACAGACCTATGCAGTACTACAGAGGTGTGTGTCACTCATGGCCTCCTTGGGCCGAAGCCAAGCCGCCCCTCTGGGCAGATGTGGACCACACTTCTCCATGTCCAGGGTGGCAAGTCCATTCATCCAGAAGCTCCGGCCCTTGCAATCGTGTGCTCTGACTTTCTCTCCCACTTCACATCGAATCCAGAAAATCCTGCTGGCTTTGCCTTCAGAATATCTAGAGCTCTCCCATCCATGGCCCCAGCGCAGGCTTCCCGGCCCCGAACAGCAGCGTTCATCATCTTTTGGCTATGGTGCCCAGTCAGCCTCTCTGCTGCCCCCTGGCCTCCCCTGTACTCATAAAGGGCTTCTGATGACATCAGCTCTTCTGGTCCTTGCTCACACCAATCAGTGACTTCCAGGCCTTTGTGATCTCATCTGTCCCAACTCCCTGTCTTCAGCTGTTTTTCTCTGATCCTGGGGCCTCTGGATCTCTGATCCTTCACTCTGCCTGGAATGCTTTGCCCCAAGATCACCATGTGGACAGTTCGTTCACTCTTCAGGCAAACGTCAACTTCTGAAGCCCCTGTGTCAGGAGTTTCTTCACCTCTCCCTTCTTTGTGTCTCTCCAGGTAAAAGAGCAGCAGCTCAGTGGGGAATGAGTCAGCTCAGTACCCTCCAGGGCAGCCCTTCTCGGCTTCACTGTGGCAATGACAGAATGTCCCCAGGGACAGAGTTGGTGTGGCTCACCGCTGTGGCAGGCTTTGGGATACATCAGAGAGGAGAGCGCTGTCCTGGTGGCTGGCTGAACTTGGAGACTCAGATGCGCAGTGAGTGATATCCAGAGGGATGCAGGTAGGAGCCAAGCTAGAGGGCTGAGCATCTTGACTGGACAAGGGCAACAAATCACCAGTTGGAGCCTGAATGGTGAAAGCTTTCCTGAAGAACTTATACCACCTGCCACCTACAGGTTTGTGACAAGGCATCGGCCTGATGGGACAATGACCTTGCTCTGGGATTAGGGAAACACTGAAGACAGCAGAGGCTTGAGATTCTGATGGAATGGGACCAAGGACCTTTTAGAAATTGATTGCATGATGAAGAATAAGTAAATAGAAGCATATCTTGAGGGAATAAGTGACAGTAGTGTGAAGAAATAAAACCCGGATAATAATTTGAAAGGAAGCCAGGAAGAAAATGGTTTAGTACTGTTTACTGAAAAGTTGGGTAACAGATGCTCTTTATTAGGGAAGATGCCCTGGAGAGGGGCTATTAGACACTTCCAGGCACACTTCCCAGGGTGGAGGGATTGTCTAGGACCCATAGACACAGTGGAAAAATTTGGAATGAAGGAAGGAAACTCCTCTGTTAGAGAGTCCTGTCGGATGGAGCAGACTGGCCTCCTGATCTCTCTGACCAGGAAAACCAAGTGAGGAGTTGAGGGCTCAGGCTGTGTGCTGAGCAGTTCCAGGGTTCCTTGAGGTCTGGGGTACACTGAAGACTTAGAAGCACTGTAATTTCCCTCTCTGTGGTGCTGCCAAGGTCGTTTTGGGGCTGCCTCAGTTCCCAAATCTTAAAATCAAGCCCTATCAACAAAGATGTGTGGTGGCACATGCTCGTAATCCCACCACTCTGGGAGGCTGAGACAGGAGGAATTTAAATTCTAGCCCAGTCCAGGCAACTTAGAGAGACTCTGTCTAAAAAAAAAAAAAAAAAAAAAAATGCAGGGGATGTAGCACAGTGTGAAAATCAATCCCCAGAACCAAATAGATAAATATCTGTGTCTTATCCATGCTGATTAATTTAAGAGATGAGAATGACTCTCTGGAACTTTTCTAAGCTGCATGATAATTTGGAGATATTGCAAAATATAGATTGGGAAGAAAGAGATGAGAGATGAACCAGCAGAGGAAACGGGAGAGCAGGGAATCAAGTCATTTGGGTTTAGATTGTTACCGATGTCCCCATGTACACATTTCTGGGGCCTGGAAGGAAGGGGTCACTACGTTTTTCATGGAGGGCTGGTGCGGCCAAGTGGAAAGAGCCTGGAACAGGACTTGGGGGGCCTGCACCTCACCACTAATGAGCTGTCTGACCGCCCGCTTGTCCCCAGTTTCAGTTCACCTTTAAGTTTCTGGGGTCCTTCTTGTAGGAAATGACCCTGCTTTGTCAGGCTCTGAGGGATAGAGAATGAGCTGGGCTGTGGCCAGCAGAGCTGCCAGCCCCTTCCCAGGAGAGCAGGCCTAGACTGTGGCTCAATTTGGTGGGAATTGAGTGTCAGTGGAGGCCTGTGATGGCTGGTGGACCTTGAGGGCTCTTCTAGCCCTGTCACATTTGCAGTTCTGCTTGGAGGGAAGGTCCTCCGGAGCCTCCTGGAACTCTTGGGGTACAAACAGGCCAGGTGGGCAGAGGCACTAGGAATGCTTGGTTCTGGGGCCAGGAGTCTGGGAGAGCTGTCTAGCGTGTGCGGGCTACCGGACTTGGTGAGCGATGCTCAGGGCTCTAGAGGGGAGACAAAGGATGTAGGGTGGCGCTGATGTCCCTTTCAACTGGTGCTGGTCCTAATTAGTGAAGAAAACCCAGCAACAGAAACAGGATCCTCCCTCCACTTAATGTATTAAAATGTTTTACAGCTTCCCTTTGCCCCTTCTTCCTCTTCCAGTCTCCCTGTTACCTCCTTATCTATTCTGTGCAGAATTTAAAAAGTGAGACCAACAGACCTCAGTGGTGTGGGATTTCCGCCCCTTTCTCCTCTTGCCTGCCAGCAGGAACACGTCTTAGCCTGCAGGCTCCATCCCGTTCTCTCCGCCTCTGCTCTGGCCTCTTTGGCCTGGAAGCCCCTGTGTTTGAGCCCCTGTCTGAGCCCCTGTGTTTCCCTCTCTCCATCGGCCTCTATGTCCATCTCTCCACTGCCCACCTCCCACAAAAAAATCTGACACAGGATCTGCAAACTCAGCTATTTTATTTCTGAAATTCACAAACAAACCAATTCGAGGCAAGGGCAAGAAATGTTTTCCTGTCATTTCAATTGCCCGGCTCCTCTATGTCTTCTCAGACATGTATTTTCTAGAGCAAGAAAATATTTGATTCTAAATTTGTTTTCACTTTTGATCATAAGCAGCAAATAAAATGTTTATTTCTGGTGGAGTCCTTGACAGCCTCGCCCAGTTCTCAGCATCTCCAAGTACTTTCTGTCAAGTTTCCTTGACATCGCTGCAGCTTCCAGGGGAGGAGGGATGGAGGAGACAGATGAGATGGATATTCTTCTTGGCGCTCAAATTTTCTAGGTTAAAACAGCACTGTTTTTGTTTGAGGCTGGAAAAAGAAAAAGTAAGGTAGTGGGACTGTTCTTTCTTCCCTCTGCCCAAATCTATTTTGACTGAACATCCATTCAGGCACTCGGTTGTGTGTATTCTTCCACCATTCATTCAATGCTCCAACAACAATCCATCCGTTGACGTCTCCTACTGAGGGAGCGCTTCTGGGCTCCAGAGACATCCCCACCCTCACAGAGGGCCTCTTGGTCGGGGAGGTAGACAACTGGATTAGTAAAAGAACGCAATTGCGACAGCGTCTTGAAGGCACTACAAGAAGAGGAAGTGGTCTGGAGGGGCGACGGGGAAGGCCGGTCAGATGGGACAGCAGAAGGTTCTGGGCGGAGAGAGCACAGGTACTGGAAGGCGAAGACAAGAAGCTGGGCCTGGGTGAAGGATGGCTTGTAGAGAAAACCTGGAATCCTTGAGGAAAAGAGCATCACAGTGAGTTAAAATGAATGTCACCCAAATTTACCTATTTTACTAAATGGCCAATTTCTGTCCTTCTCTCCTCCTCCAGCCTTCCCACATACTGGCCTGGCCACACAGACTCCTGAGGAAGAGACAGAGCTCAGAGTTGCCCTCAACTCTCCTGGCAAAAGGATAGATTTTCATTTGACCCCATGTGGCCAGAAAGCTTGTTGATGTCCAAAGATCAGTTACTTGTTTTGTCTTCCAACACCTCCAAGTCTCCAAATCGAGCAGCTTCCTGCTCAGGGAAAGCTAATGTGATTTTCAAGATTACGGGATGGAAAAACTCCATGTGACTTATCCTACTGACATTTTGAAGAAATTTTTACACTTCTGTATTTTTAATATGTTGAGTGAAAAAGGCTTTTTGGTAGTGTTATGGCTAAGATCTGAGAGCTACATGTGACTCTGAGGGTTTATTTTGGGTCTTATGCTGACCAGTGGTTAATCTGTGCTTGAGCAACTTAACCTGGGGCACTTAAGTAATGAAGAGAGAAGTAAAAACCAACATATTACAGGGCATGGAAGTAATGTGAAACCTACAGAAAATTAATGGCATTTCACCTTTTAAAGTTGGGGGTGGGGGCTGGGGATTTTGCTCAGTGGTTAGAGTGCTTGCCTAGCAAGTGCAAGGGCCTGAGTTTGATCCCTGCCCCCCCAAAAAGAAAGTTGGGGTGGGTTATGACCACGTTATAAAGTATGTCTACCCAGTAAATGACTCTGAGTTAACTCTTCTACTCTTCAGCCAGCTTGCTATTTTAATATCATCTGTGCTTAGGCATATATGACCATATCGATGCAAAATAGCTGTGTTAGTCAGCTTTCTGTTACTATAACAAATACCTGAAGTACTCATTTAATAAAGAGAAGGGAGTATTTTGGCTCTTGGTTTCAGAGATTTCAGCTGATGATTGAATGACCCTGTTGCTTTTGGGCCTGTGGCAGGGCAGAGTGGCATGGGGGGGAGTGTGTGTTGAGCCAGGGATGGAGAGAGAAGGACCCTTGGTCACTTTCAAGGCCATACCCCCAGGACTGGAAGACTTCTGACTAAGCCCGCCCCTCAGTTCACACCTCCTCCCAATAAGCCGGCCTGGGGACCAGGCCTCTAACACCTGGTAGACACCTAAGATCCAGACTGCAGCACTAACCTTAAGGGCAAAAATAATTGATTAAGTGCTTCAGCATTTGGTAAGGGTTTCAGTTAGGAAGCTACTACTCCAAATTTCTAGGCAGCTAATCGCATACAACACAGAAATTGACTACTTCAAGGGGAAATTGGTAATGTTTTAAAACATGTCTCTTTCAGTCATTGATAGACCTACCAAAAATGACCAAGAGATAGATGATTTGAACAGTATAATTAACAATATTTAACTACTGAGAAATATGTATACATCTCTCTCTCTCTCTCTCTCTCTCTCTCTCTATATATATATATATATATACATATGTGCATGCTTGTGCATATGTGAGCATGTGTTTTCTAGTCCCTGGAAAATACACATTTTCCAGTGTACACATGGACTAATTAAAAAACTGATTACTTAAAACCAAGCTTACAAATTTCAAATTCTCTAGCTATAATTTAGGTAAACTAGAAAGTAACAGCAAAAGAGAAAATTAAACCTTATATATGTGGAAATCATAATTAAAAGATCTATGGCTCAAAGAAGAGACAGATATAAAAATTCAAAAATCATTAAAATTCTTATCAAACATAGGAATATTATATATTAAAATGTGCCAGATGTAGCAAAAGAAGCATCTTACAGTGAAAGTTGTAACCTTAAACGCTTATGTTGGAAAAGAAGAAAAGCGATGTATTCATCTTCAGACAGAAGGAAAAAAATAAGCAGAAATAAATGAAATAGAAAATAAAATATCGAATTAGAATAAAATTATCAAAGCCTAAGTTTCTTAAAATGGCAAACTTCTAGTGAGAAATATCAAGGAATACAGAGAAGTCACAAACAAATCAGGCACAAATAAGTGGCGCACACTTGCCATCCCTGCTACTGGGGAGACAGAGGCAGAAACAGCACAAGTTTGAGGCCTGGCAGGGCAACTTGGTGAGACCCTGTCTAAACAAATAAATGACAGTGAAAAATCCCGAATAAGTCTCCAATAGCACAGGCAATAATAGCGAGAATCACCAAAAGGGACTACATCCAGTGAATAATTTCTGCACAGCAAAGGAAACAAGAGAGTAGAGACAGCCCCCAGACTGGGAGAAAATCTTCAGCAGCTACACTTCCCTCAGAGGATTAATATTTAGGATATACGAAGAACTCCAAAATAGCACCCAAAATAAAATCAAATAGTCCAGTCCATAAGCGGACAAATGAATTGAACAGGCATTTCTCAAAAGAAGTCCAAATGGCCAAAAATATATGAAAAGATGGTCAACATCCTTAGCCATTCAATGCAAATCAAAACTACACTGAGACTCCGTCTCACCCCAGTCAGAATGACTGTCATCAAGAATATAAAAACAATACATACTGGTGAGGAGGTGGGGGGGGGAATTGAAGCCTTCTACAGTCCTGATAGCATAAATTAGTACAGCCACTATGGAAATCAGTGTGGAGGTGCCTCAAAAACTAAAGGTAGAGCTACCATCTGATCCAGCAGTACTCTTCTTTGATATATACCAGAAGGAATTACAGTCAGCAGACTATAGGAGTATCTGCATACCCATGTTTATTGCAGCACAGTTCACAGTAGCCAAGATATGTAACCAGCCTAAGTGCCTTTCAGCAGACAAATGGATAAAGAAAATGTGGGATACACAATGGAGTATTATTGACGTACAAAAAGAGCAAAATTTTGTCATTTGCAGGAAAATGAATGGCTCTGGAGATCATCATGTTGAGTGAAATAAGATACGCACTCAGAAAGACAAATACAGCGTGTTCTTTCTAGTATGTGGAATCAAAAAGAAAATAAGAAAGTAGAGGGAGACTATAATTAGGCAAGAGGAAAGGAAAAAGCAGTTGGGGAAGAAGAATGTAAGGAGGGTAATGGAGGACAGAAGTGATTGACATACACTATATGCACTGAAACTCCCCCCAAAAATGTGAAACTGAGGGGGAGGGTGAAGCAAGGAGAGTGATGTGGGGTAGTGAAAATGATTAAAGTGGAATTATGTGCATGTATGAATCTGCCAAGATAAAACCCATTGATCTGTTTATCCAATATGCACTAATAAAAATATGAAAACAATATAAAGACTAGGATATGGCTCAGTGGTAGTGCGCCTGCATAGCGCGAGGCCCTGCCTTTCATTCCCAGCTGGCCCCGCCAGACCTAAATGAAATGGAAAAATTCCTAGAAAAGTGTAAATTTTAAAACTGGCTTAAGAAGTAATAAATGGCTGAAGGGTCTTATAATTTTTAAAGAATTTGAAGCAGTAGTTAAAAATCTTTCCACAAAATAAACACCAGTCTCAGATATTTTTATAAGTAGTTTTTACTATATATTTAAAGAACAGATAGCTCCAAGCTTGCACAAACACAGAGAAAGAGAGAGAGAGAGAGAGAGGGAGAGAGAGAGAGAGAGAGAGGATTTCTCAGCTGCTTGATGACACAAGTATAACCTTGATCCCCAAAGCAGTCAAGGACAAGGACATTTATAAGGAAGGAAAGTCACAGACCACTGCTCTCTGTGCCTCTAGAGGCAGAAATCCTAAATAAAGCATTAACAATCAAGAGCCAGCGATGGTCAAGTAGTGTTTATTTCTGGAATGACTGATTTCACATTATAAAACATATTATGTGATACATCCTATTGATAGTTCTGAGGAGAAAAATCCTGCAATCGTAACAGATTCAGGAAAAGTACTTGAGGTAGTCATCAGCTGTTCATAATAAAACATGAGCAGTCCGAGTGGGGATGGAGCTCCCTTGACCTCGGGAAACTTCTTCCTAGCAGAGAGCTGTGAGAAGCAATCCCTTTAGGATGAAGGCTGGAACAAGGGTGGCTGCTCTTCGCCACTGCTAACCAGCATTGCGCTGGAGCACAGCCAGGGCAGGAGGACAAGCAGAGAAAGTGTAAGGATCCGAAAGGAAGAAAGAAAAAGGCACTACTTGTAGCTGCTTTGATTTTCTATGTAGAGAACACAAAAGAATCTCTAGGTCGATGGAACTGCTCACATACGCCTGCGTCAGTCGGAATCTCCACAGGAAACAGGCAGCATCTTCAACGGCTGGACAGGTCCCGGCAGGTGAAGGGCAGCAGTAAAGACTGTCAATCCCAGGGTAAGTGACACTGAAGAACCCTCAGGCCTGGTGAGGGTGGCAAGGGAGAGAGAATTTGTGCTCCGGGAAAGAGCCCGAGGCAAGCGGCAGATGTTTGTCCCATAGTAGGAGGTCCGCCAGGCTTATAGGGCTGCCTGGAAGAAAGCAGCCTTGGAAATCACATCCAGTCACCTTCTCTTCCTGCCCTCCAACCTTCTGGCCAGTGCCTTTTATTTCCCATGCTCCCGGAAGTCAGGATGCAGGAAGCCTGTCCATGAGGCCCATAGTCAGTCTCCTCAGCACAGGGCATCATGGGAAAGCAGAGGGCACGCTTGAAAGGCAAAGACAGAGTGCCCTACACTCATCTAGCAAGGGCTTCCTGGGTCCCTCGTGCAGAACACTAGACAGCTGAACTCAATTCTAATCAAGCATATGAAATAAAAGGGGAAAGAACCATGTGCGTGGTAGAAAGATATAATGTTTTTAAAAGTCAATTCTCCAAGGGATGATGAAATTTTAATAAAATGCCAGCAGGAATTTTTTGGGCCAAGCTGGATAGTTTCTGAAATGAAGAGTACAAATAATAATGGAATAAAGAAGATCTTTGATTTCCTATCTTCATGGTTTTGACAGCTTTTGGGACTCAAGATTATATTTATCAAGAAAGTGGGACGTCTTCTCTCCCTTCCCATTCTTTATAAGAATAGCCAAGGCAATGTTAATAAGAATCAGGTAGGCCGTGTACCTCTACAAGATATCAGAATTATGAAGTTCAGGAAGACAATGCATATTCCCCAGGGGAACAGAGGGATGGAATAGACACCTGGGAAGAGGGCTGCCAAAACTAGAAAACTGATAGGTGACTGCACTGACAACTGCAAATCAGCGGAAAAATAACAGATTGTTTGATAAGTAATGCTGGGACTACTGGTTATACATGTGGGGAAAACCATAAGAACTGTTTTATAGTCCATATTCAAATAATAATAATACTAAAGAATGTTATGGCTTATATCTAGATATCTCCCCAAAGCCTCATGCACTCACAGGTGGGGCTTTTGGGAGTGACTGGATCATGATATGTGACACTGAATCAGTCCACTGATTGGTTTAGCATAGTTCTGGGTGTGGATGACAAATTTACTGAAGAGAGAAGACCCACCCAGGGTCAGACTTGTAGCCTGAATGTAATAAAAAGGGAAAGCAGAAGGAAGGCAGCTGCCTCCTGCCTGCTTGCCATGGACTGTTTCTCCTCTGTGATGTCCCTCTGCCTTGCCGCCCTGCCTTGGAGCCAGCCCACAGTGGACTAATCGTCTGTAAACTGCAAGCCAGAACCAACCTTTCTTCCTTTAACCTGTGAGTGCCGGATATTTTGTCTCAGCGATGAGAAAATAGCAAAGACAATGAGGCGGGACAGCGAGGTGGATTAAAATCCAAAATGGGGAAGGCAAACTCTTAAAGAACTTAGAGAAAAATATAGGAGAATATTTATAGGACCCTGGGGATAGAGTAAGATTTCTTTAACAAGCAGAAGAGCACAAAACATAAAGGAAATGATCGATAAATTTAACAGCAATAAAATTAAGGCCTTTTCCTTCCAAAGACACTAATGAAAGTGAAAAGATAAATCACAATCTGAGATATTTCGATGCATAACTGGCAAAGGATTAGTATTCTGAATCTATGTCACCTATATCTGTATATACTGACTTTTACATATTACACAGTAAACACCATGGAAAGAAGGAGGCGGATAATATGAACAGGTAAGACACAGAAGAGAAGATGTGAATAACTAATGACCAGATGGAAAATGCTCAGTCTTGTCGGTTATCAGGACACACTCCAGATTGGTCCAAATCAATGTCTCATAATACCAAGTGTTGGTGAGAATGTGGAATAAAAGGAACTCGCAAGCACTGCTCTGCTTGCACAAGAACCATTTTAGAAAACAATTCATGAGGAATTAGACTTGACACATACAGTCACCCTATCAGCCATTAATATACCACCTTGACTTATGAAAGTGGTGATTTCATATAGTTCAACCAAATATATACCTTAAAGAAATTCTTATACTATTTGATTAGGAGATATATAAAATTCTTAGCAACATTGCTTATGAGAGTTGTAAAAGAAAAACAATGTAAATCTAAGTGTCCTCCAATGACAGGATAGGTAAGTATATTGGTATACGAGGTATGATCAAAACACATTAAAAGAAAATATTTAAAAATGTAAATAAAAATCTTTATTACAGTAAAAGGCACATTATCATTGACCTCCCTCAGAATACTTCCTCTCATCTTGAACACGCTTGTCCCATCGTTCTTGCCACATTCAGAAGCAGTTCTGGACGTCCTCTTTTGGTGAGGGTCTTTCGTCTCACTGTTGTGACTGCCTGGATGTCCAAAATAGGTTGAAAACATTTAACTGTCATGGTCATTCTGACTTTAGGGAAGATCCGAAAGTTTCATGGTGCCAGATTCAGTGTGTAAAGTGGGTGAGGACACACCATAAAGTTTTATTTGACAGGAATTGCTGTAAATGTTTGATCAGTGCAGAATGATCATAAAATACAGTGAATGTTTTAAGAGTTTATCACAGTAAAAGACACATTGCCATTAATCTCCCTCAAAATACTCCCCCTCACTTCAAATACACTCGCCTCGACCTTCTTGGCAGTCTATCTTTTACCATAATACAATTTTAAAAATTTAAACATTCACATTATCTTTTGATCATCTCTTGCACACTAACAGAAGACTTTATATCAGTGAAAATGAAAAGCTTCTGTTTCACACAGATCGAGTAAAAAATATAATGTGTGAAAAAAAACCAACAGAACAAAACCAACAAAAAGCTAAATTGTATATGATTATACAAGTTATAGCATAACTCTCTAATAGGGCTAGAGGTGTAGCTTGGTGGTAGAGCATTTGCCTGGCTTCTGTGAGGCCCTGGGCTCTGTCCCAGCACCACAAGAGAAAAAGGGGTGTCTGTTGGGGAATTACAGTCATGTCTGATAAATTTATAAGGAAAATCAGGAAGTGAGTTATATAAAACTTGTAGTTACTTCCTAGAAAGAAGGAGGGGACATGTCTGAGTGGAGGCTTTCACAGGGCTTGAGGCTAATCATATTTGCCTTATAAACTGAGTGTTAGGTATACGAATATTTTGTTTTATTCTGAAGTATAATTCTTTAAAATGTACGTATATAATGTATATAGTCTTTTGCACATAATATGTACACACAAAACAAAATGATTAAAAATAGAGTAGATAATAAAGAGAAAATTATAGCGCGCTCTCTCTCTCTCTCTCTCTCTCTCTCTCTCTCTCTTATTTGCAGTTCTGGGGATTGAACATAGAGTCTTGCACATTCCACGCAAGTTCTCTGCTGTTGAACTATATCCCTGGCCTACATTATAGCTCTTGAAATGATTGTCTCTCCTGAGTTTTGCTTCCTTCCTGTTATATCTGCTGGTATTTTATTATTTTTTACATGATTTGCATATCATTTATTTTTCGTTCAATGCTAAAGTTGTCATGATTTACTCAGCTACTAATGTAGCGATCAGGATGGTTGGTAACAAAGTTGATACCTGGTAAGCATCTTTTATTGTTGATTCAACTAACCAAATGAGAAAAGAGTACATTTACCTAACAATTAAAAACATTGAGAAGCAAAAGAATGTGTTTTTTTTGTTTTTTTTATTTTTATTTTTACCAAGAACTTGCCTTGGTACATTGTATACATAATGATCATAATCAACATGGTCATTTTGTACCTGTACATGATACATCTTGGTTTTCCCCCCTCCTCCCCCTTCCCCTCCCCTCCCTTCCATTCACCCACCCCTCCCTATTTGCAACAATTGTAGCTACACTTTACCATTTTTTCCCCTTTCATCTTACTTTTCTTTTAACCTTCTTTATCCCCCTTTTCCCTATCTAGTTCTCTCTTTTGAATACTATCTCTCTTTTTTTTTAAACAAAATATCTATTCTATCCCTTTGTCCTTATTTACACTTATGGTTTCTCATATCAGAGAAACAATTCAATGTGTACTAATAAGTGTCTGATTTATTTCACTTAATAGTATGTTCTCAAGGAACATCCATTTACATACAAATGACTCTAGTTTATCCTTTTT
>PVJO010009764.1:0-12108 GCA_004026905.1 Hystrix cristata
TTATTTTTTACCAAGAACATGTATTGGTACATTGCATACATAATGATCATAATCAACATGGTTATTTTGTACCTGTACATGATACATCTTGGTTTTCCCCCCTCTTCCCCCCTTCCCCTCCCCTCCCTTCCATTCACCCACCCCTCCCTATTTGCAATAAGTGTAACTACACTTTACCATTTTTTCCCCCCTTTCATCTGGATTTTAAAGCTTTGCAGGTAGGTGCCTTTAACTACATCAGTGCATGCAGGCTGTGACATGTAAAACAAGATGCAAGTCTTAAATTGCCAGGGCCGGGAAGAACACTGTAGGATGTGAGAATAACTATTTCAAAGCTCCCCGCACATGAGAGGTATGGCACGGGCACCATAATGCTAAATTATGACGAGCACCATAATGCTAAAGTAGGAGGTAAATGGCAGAGAATCTCTAATGAGCCATTAAATTCACTCTATTTTGTTATGCTAACCTCTGACCTGAGTTAGCCACAAGAAAGCTAAATAAATTATCAGGCTCATTTGCTCTATGAAAACAATTGGGTCAGGTGACTTAGGCGCCACGGTGTGTCACATGGAGCCAGGCTGCCTGCTTCGGTTTCTAATCCCAACACTCACCAGCTGAGTGAAGTGGAGCAAGGTCCTGAATTTCTTTCTGCCTCATTTTCTTATCTGTAACAACAAAATTTCAAAACGTGTGACAATGCTCTCATCTGATCATAATATCCCCTTTGGAGGGTTATTACAAGGATTAAGTGAGTTGGTCCACGAAAAAAGCTGAGTGGTGTCTGGCAAATGTTAACTGATCAACGAACAAAATGTCTCTCAGAAGCGACTGTCTGAATTAATTGAATGACCTGGCAGAATAGGAACTTGAATTCGTTTCCAAGTGCGTACTGCCAAAAGTAAGTGCCACAAACTGGGTGCAATGAAACGAAGAAAATCACTCTCCCACCGTCCTGGAGGCAGGAAGCCTGCAATCAAGGTGTCTGCAGGGTTTGACTCCCGGGAAGCTTCTCAGGAGGATCCTCCCTTCCCTCCAGGTCCTAGTAGTCCCCAGTGTTCTGTGGCTTTTGGCCGGACGGCTGTGATCTTAGCATCAGCTTCACAGTAGCCTCTTCCCTCCAAATTTCCTTTTGTCGTAAAGACACGAGTCATTGGATCAGAGCCCCCCTCAGTTCAGCACAGTCTCCATTATATCTTCAAAGCCCTATTTTCAAACAAGGTCATAATAAGATTATGGATGGACATCAATTTGGATGGGGGGGGAGCAACTTCAGTTGTCCTCATTCCTTGACAACTTGCTCTAGATAGCAAGGTTTCTAGAAGGCACATATATTTCTTTAATCCCAGATTTTAACTCCAATTTCCCCAAATGGTTTTTCCTCACTTTTCAACTTTTTTTTTTTTTTTTTGACAAGGTCTCGCTATATAGTTCAGGCTGGCCTTGAACTCAAAGTGATCCTCCTGCCTCAGCCTCCCAAGTGCTGGGATTACGGGTATGCACCACAACACCTGGCCTCACTTTTCAACTTAATACACTGATTACAGTTGTCCCTGCTTTGTAGACATCAGACTTTGTTTTCTTGCCTCTTCTTGTTTTTACCTGGCTCTTCTTGCTCATGGGAACTTTTGTGTTTGTACAGATCCTCTTTCACATCTAATTTCTGTGAGTTAGAAGCCAGATCTCCAAATTGGTACAAGTGTGGAAGTTAGTTTTGGTCTTTAGACCAAAGGGCTTCTCTTGAACAGAGTAAAATACAAGGTATGATCAAAAAACAAGGTGAATGTTTAACCATTTAAAAAAAATTATTGCAGTAAGAGATGCATTGCCCTTAATTTTTCTCACAATGCTCTCCCTTGCTTGGAACACTTACCCATTGTTCTTGCCACTTTCTGGAGCAGTTCTGGAAGTTCTCATCTGGGAGGGTCTTTAGTTGTGCTGTCGTCGCTGCCTCAGTGTCCCAGATCTATTCAAAATGTTCACCTTTCATGGTTGTTTTGATTGTAGGGAAGAGCCAGAAATCTCATGGTGCCAAATCAGGGAGTGAGATGCACCGTAATGCACCATAATGTTCTTTATTTGAAAAAAATTGCTGTAAATATTTGATCAGTGAGAAGTGATCATAAAATATGGTGAATGTTAGAACATTTATTATGATAAAAGATACACTGCCGTTAATCTCCCTTAAAATACTCTCCCTTGTTTCAGACACACTTATCATCCTTGGCAATCTGTCTTTTACTGTAATAATGTCTTTTAAATGTAAAATTTCACTGGATCATTTGATCACCTCTTGTATATTTAATGCAAATGTTGCATGTAGCCCACAGAGATATAAGCCAGAATTATAAAGGTTTACTAACTTGAAATTTGTGGGAAAAGCTTGCACTCAGTGAGACAGTGTGTAGCATCTTAAGGCTGTGGTATGAACGTTCTGTACATTGGTACTGGCTTCCTAATCTTTGCAGGTGGGGATCTGCTGTAATGTTGCAGCCCTGCAGCTAAGGCCACAGCCCCTGTGCTGGCATCCTCCTTGCACTGTCCCCAAGTGACTGGCTCATTTTTGCAGCCCTGAGTCCTTTCTTTTCCCTCACATCTGTTATCCCTACTCACAGCTCTATGCTCTTGTTCAAAGCAAACTCTATAAGTATACAGGCTTCATTAATCGAATTCTTAGGAAGATTCTGCTTGCTTTCAATACACTCGACAACATGTAGACTGCTCACTTTGCAGGTTGACAGGAAAGGCTACTTGCCTCTACAGCTCTGTCTGTTCTATCTGCTTGTTTCTCTGTCCCTCCCCCAATCCAAGCAATGCTTTTCTAATACATGTGATTTTTGTACCATCGCGAGGCCCTTTTTCTACTTTCTTGATTCCCACATATGCATTTGCTATGTAGTTGAGTTGTAGATGAGTGGGGTGTTACCATATTTACTTAGTCTGATAATGTGTAGAAGCTCAAGTGGTAATGGAATGTACAGTTCTTATATTACTGAGCCTCGAGTTCCCAAGTCCATTAACCTCTGGCCCCCTTTCTGCCAGAACTCCACAAAGGAGAAGTCAAAAGTTTAACTCTCGGCAAGGAGGAAAATCAACTGTGTAAATGCAGGTTCTTCTAGGCATTGGGGTGAAGGCTCAAACACTATAACCGACAATCATTTTTTTATAAGAGGGTCAGAAGATGCTGTTTTCATTGAATGTACTTTTAGACCCTTTGTTGTGTTCTGTTCCCTCAAAGTCAAGTTGGACACTGAGTAGCCCAACCTAGAATATGGGAATTTCCAAGCTGAGAGAACTCTACAGAGAAAGTAGCTGGGTAATTTTGCTGATGGGCAGGATAAGGATATGTGCATACAGATACATATGTGTGGGTGCATATGTGTATATGTACAAGCACACACATATGCACATTATACACATAGTAATGTATACTGTGAAACAGATGTATTTTGGGGGAAGTTCTCCCCCACTACTCCATATCAAAGCTCTACTTCCTCCCAAGAGCTAGCCAGTCAGTGATGCACAGCTGAAAGTGTCTTATCTCTTTGGTGCAAGGAGCCAAGTCTAAGACATAGCACTGTACCAAATCAGAGGGACTAGTGAGCTATTATCTTTCTCAGGAATTTTTACTATAAGCATTTGCTGTTTACATATGAGAC
The DNA here is from genome assembly GCA_004026905.1 of Hystrix cristata. Classification (NCBI taxonomy): domain Eukaryota; kingdom Metazoa; phylum Chordata; class Mammalia; order Rodentia; family Hystricidae; genus Hystrix; species Hystrix cristata. The sequence continues at coordinate 3,660 of PVJO010009764.1, forward strand.
CACAAGTCTCTTTAAAATCTTGAAATTTCATATTATTTTAATTAAAATTTAGATTTTGAGATACTTTAGAATCCTTTGCACTTCCAAACAAATGGATTCAGTAATTTTAATTTTGGTAACAGTTTAATAGTGCCCTATATCCTGTAGATGTGTTCCACATATAATGACTAATGGATAGTTTGGCAAAGTAACTATTAATTGTGCCTTGCAAGAAGAGCCTTGTGGGGGAAATATACTTAGAAGTTACTGAGGTCATTACATATATGGGATAATTATATTAGGAAATTATTACTGGTATACCTATGGATATATATTTGTGTATATACATACATATCTGGAGATAAAACAAATCTGGATCATTCCATATCTTTGTGTTTCATTTCCCATTTTTAAGATGTTGAAAGAGTTTTTACACATACAATAAGTATTAGACCCAGTAAATTTTGCAGTTGGTAATTAGTGAAGGTGATGAACTGTAGTATGATGATAGTGTCTTCCTTACTTAACTGGTCGGGAATCTGGGTAGCAAGCTGAGGAGTTCGGGGGCTGGGGCAGCAGGAGATTGGGATGGTGGTGCTTTTCTGAAGGACCTCGAGGCTTTTCAGGTTCCAAAGAGTGTGGCTTATGGATATTGTTCCCACAGCATAAAAGGAACAACCCTTCCTTCAGCCCAAACGCATACACAATGGATGCTATTTATCACTATTTCCTCTCCCACTGGAATCCTACAAGCAAGATTGTTGCTCCAGAGCTGCCATGCTGCAAAGTGTGGGAACCATACACGTTTGGCATTTGAACTGGATTGGGCTCTAAAAATAAAATACCTTAAGAAACTAAGGTTTGAGAACAAGTTAGCTAGCTCTGGCTCCCTGGAAAGGCATTTGACAAATGCCTTTGACCTCTGGGAGGGTTTGTGAGGAGCAATGATCAGTGGTTTCTCTCTTTCTTTCTTTCTCTCTCTCTCTCTCTCTCTCTCTCTCCCTCCTTCCTCTATCGCCTCGCTCCCTCCCTCCTTCACTTCCTTTCTCCTTCCTTCTCTCTTTCTCTTCTTTTGACGTGATAAGAATTCACTCCGCCAGCTGAGCACATACTGCAGGGTGAGAGCAGGTTCTCTTCTCTGTGGCAGAGGGAAGCGTTAGGATGAGGCCCTCTGGGGCAGCTCTTGATGCTGGCCACATTTGTGACGAAGGCTTGAGCCGAAAGCTTCACCTAGTTCAAAATACATATTTTACCAGTGGAGGGTGAGGGACTGTGTCCTGGATTCCATCAGGCATGCACAGAGCATCCTGTCACGCAAAGCAGAGGGGCTGTGAACTAACCTCTCAGTTCCCTTAGAGGACAAAGCCTTCTCGGGACTAGTCACACAATTTCTCCCGCCCAGACTAAGAAAGTAAAATTCTTGAATTCTGAGAAAAGCAGAAAGTAAATTTCACAAGAAAGAAATAATTTAAAAGGAGAAAGAAGGATCATTTGTCTGAACTGTTTGCTAAGATTTTAAAACCTTTTCCTCCATTATCTAACAGGAAAATCCTTCAGCAATGACACTGCTTTGCTGTGACCAGGTCATGAGTGGGATGCACTATGAAGGTCAAAGCCAGGAGCTTGGGTCTAAGACGACTATATCCTGAAATTAACTAACACGGTATGAAAGGGGCAAGTGTATCTGTGGAGAAGGCCTGAGCTCTAAAGGACTGTTTGGTTTGGGGTGTGAGGAGACTGGGGATGGGGGTGGGAGGCGGGAACAGTGCTGGCAGATGCAAAATCAAGGTCAGATTGTGAGGGGAATCCCATTGTGTTATTTAGCCTTCCTTCCTAACATTCCCTGAAGGAAAAACCAGGTATCAAGTAACATCAAGTAGAACTACCACAGAAAGGAGAAGAGCAGAAGTTATCCTAAAAGTCCTGGAAAGGGTGGAAGACAGACAGCTATTTCTAGCAGCTTTAGGTTCTGAATTGAGTGCATTATCTCTGTATCTTTTCCCTCTGTCCCTCAGTAAATTCTCCGTCAACTGCCTCAATCCTGTTACCTGGGTGTGGTTCTCATACTCTATCTCCGAGAATGACAGACTTTGAGTACTAAGGAAATGTTACAGGTGTGAGAGAGAAACTTCAAACTCCGGTTGGACCTGAGTCTGCTAGTAATGAACAATTCTTGGCCTTCCACTAAGCAAAATGGACCTACTAGTCTATATTGTCTTATGATTAGGGTTGCCGGATTTAGAAAACATACAGGATGCACTGATTTATGCTGCAACATGGATGTGCCTTGAAATGTATCAAGTAGAAGAAGCTAGTCACAGAAAAACACACATCATGTGAATTCATGTATATCAAATGTCCAGAATGGGAAATCTATAAAGATAGGAAATAAATTAGTGGTTGTCCAGGGCTGCAGAATGAGGAAGCTGGAATGGAAAGTGACTGACAACAGCTTGCCTGCCTGCCTGCCTGCCTTCCTTCCTTCCTTCCTTCCTTCCTTCCCCCCACCGCCCATCTTCCCTCACCCAATTCCCTTCTCTCTTTCTTTCTTTGGTTCATGCTGATCAAACCCAGGTCTTGTGGATGATAGGCAGGTGCTCTACCCTGAGCTACATCTTCAGTCCTTAAATCTTTATATAAGAAATAATTATGGGGGAAAAGTCTGTAACTTTTTGAAAACAAGAAGCAGAATTTAAGAGTCTGAGGAATATTTGGGGACTAAATTACCTTTTAAAAAATTCAGACTGCCAGCTCCATTGTCAGATTCATTTGGGATTTTTCTGCTAAAACTCTCAAGGACTGGAGTGTTTGTGGGGCTAGGAGCAAGGGATGTTGAAACTCCAGAGCTGGCCCTGCGCTCAGGCATGTCCCTCTGTCCCTGCTAGGCCAGTATTGGCTCATGTATTCTGGAAGACTGTGTCCCCAGCCATGGTCATTAAGCCACATTCACTAACCCACAAAGGTAGGACAAATTCGGGTAATTTACTGCAAAGCCCCCAAATTCATAGAATGAGTCATTTCTGAAGCAGGAAGACTGATGTGCTCATTGAATTCAACCTATGGGACTAGTTCCAAGACAGAGAACAATTGCAAAGAGAAGGAGATTATTGTGCTTGAATGGCTAAATGATTTAACTAGAATCTCTCACTAAAATTAACCACATTTCACAGACTTTACAAGGGTAGAATATTTGAAAATTGCAAAGGGGACAAAAGTCTGGGAATATATGCTCTATGATGTTCATACGTGGAATTACTGTAAATAGTGAGACTAACATCCCAAGGGCTGGGAAGTAGTGGAATACTTTCTAAGCATGCTGAGAATCTCTAGCACTGAAAAAATAAACTAAAAAAAATTTTTTTTTAAAGACTAGTTTTCTTAGTTACTTTTCTTGTTGCTGGGACAAAATACCCAACACACAAGTTAAAGGTGGAAAGGTTTATTTCAGCTCATAGTTTGTAGAGGTTTTAAATCATAGTCAGCTGGCTCCAAGGCAGAGTGGCATGGCAGAGGTGCACAAGAGAGGAGAAACAGTCCGTGGCAGAGCAGGCAGGAGGCAGCAGTGCCAGGCAGCAAGTCTCCCTTTCCCTTTTATCCTGTCCAGGCTACATCTTTTGGGTGATGCTGCCCACACCCAGGGTGGGCCTTTCTGTTATGCACACCCAGAACTGTGTTAAACCAATCAGTGGACTAATTTAGCACCACATACCCTTAATCACGGTATCACACACCCTAGATCCAGCCTGCTCTGTAAAGCCCCATTTACAAGTGCATGAGGCTTTGTGGGGGACATCTAGATACAAGCCATAACACATCCCAAGGGCTGAATGTGTTAGACATATAAGGAAAAAAATAACTCCTTTTCATTCATGCTTACAGACTTACTATGTTTGAAACCAGTGTGCTACCTTTTCTCATCTTCTGTTCATTCTATACAGAAATTTTCCCTTTGCCATGTCTTTAAAATTTTAGTGTAGCTGGAGGTTGGGGATTTAGCTCAAGGGGTAGAGTTCAACCCCCAGCACCAAAATAAAATTAAAAAAATAAATAAAATTTTAGTGTAGCTACCAGTTTTAGTCAACCAAATAAGAAAACTCTTAGAACTATTCCCAGCCATCTCTATTTCAATTTGTATACTAGTATATTTTTATATAAATAAGTTCAGTCTGACTCAACATTGTATTTCTTCACTCTGATCCAATGCCCTTATTGGATTTATGCCCACAGATACCTTCCACAGTCTCACAATTCTTCTGATGTGGTTGCAACCTCATGGGTCATAGTTGTATCTACTGGGGACCATTTGAGCCCAGCATTTTAGTTACTTTTCTCGTCACTGAGACAAAATACTTGACACCCAAAGTTAAAAGTGGGGGGGGTTATTTTAGCTCGCAGATTTCATTCCATGGTTGGCTGGCTCTAAGGCAGCATGGCACAGTAGAGGGTCATCACAGAAGAGAAACAGTTCATGGTGTGGCAGGCAGCAAGCAGCAGCAGCAAGTTCACCTTTCCCTTTTATCCCATCCAAACTATAAGCCTTCTGGGTGGTGCCACCCACACCCGGAGTGGGGCTTCTATTTTCAGTAAATCCATTCAGACACACTGGGAACTATGCTAATTCTAATCAGTGAATTTAACACCACACCCTTAATCCCAGTGTTATACACCATAGGTCCAGGCAGCTCCAAAAAAACCTCACCTATGAATGCATGTGGCTTTGAGGGAACACCTAGATACAAACCATAACATCCAGCAATGGGAAAAAGAGGTGGTAGTGGGGCTAACAATGGGTAGGATCACTGGGTCCTTGTAAGGTGACCACCAGGTGGTGCTCTCAGGTAAGAGCATTGTAAAATCTTTAGACACAAGGACAAATTCCCCTTTAGACATGGGATAAAGAAGGCTTGACAGAGTCTGGACCATCAAGGTCACCAGCTGCATTGAATATGCTTAGTTGCTTTCTTCCCAAGATTTAGGGTCACATTCCTTTCCAACCATTGCTTTAACTTTAGCAAAAAAGATCTTGTAAGATTGGAAGTTTAATTGAATTGGACTTCGAGTTTGGTTTTCAGGAATCTTGGCTCTGTGGCTACAAAAAAAAGGGTAGGGCATGGTAACTTGAAGGGACCGTCATAGAAAACTCTAGTCCTTTAGCCAGACTTTGTTTAAGGCCCTGAGCTCATTGTTTTCTTTCCCCCAAGTACTCTAGAATTCCTAGGACTAACCCAAAGAGCTCTCCCATATATGTGTGTGTGTGTGTGTATCATACAAAAATATATATATACACATATATATACACAAGCAATATGTATTTTATATATAATATATGTTGTTCCATGACAGAAACTAGCCACCCAAAGCCTTGCTTTCTACAGACATTTGATTACTAATTATCTACAGGTATGTTATAGTTTATACTTAGATGTCCCCCTACGAAGCCTCGCGAGCTCACAGGTGGGGCTTTCGGGAGGTGATTGGATCATGGGGATGTGGTAATCATCAGTGGGGTAGTCCACTGGTGAGTTTATAGCTAAATATGATGTTGGTGGGTGGAGCCTGCTCGAGAAGGCAGTCACTGGGGTTCTTGGTCTGAGAGCGTCTCCCTCCCTCGCCCACTTCTCTCTTCACTGTCTCTCTGCTTCCCTGCTGCCTGCCATGATCAACTCCCCTCCACTATACCCCTCTGCCATGCTGTCCTGCCTTGCACTAGCCAAAATAAATCTCTTCTCCTTTAAGTTGTGGGTGTGTAGTACTGTGTCCCAGCAATGAGGAAAGTAACCAAGACAAGGTCATAACTAAAATAACTAGCCAGCTGGATGTAGTGGTAACATCTATATTTCTAATACTCAGGGAGACAGAGGAGGGAGAATCAAAAATTTGAATTGCAAGTTTGAGCCTAGCCTGGGCCACTTTAGTGAGACCTTGTCTCAAAATAGAAACTAAAAAATAAATGGCTGGAGATATAGCTCAGTACAAAGGCCATTGGTTCAAACTCCAGTAACACACACATACACACACAGAAAAAAAAAAAAAGATACACACACTTGCACACAGTACTCTATGGCAAAAAATAGTCACTCAAAGGTTTGCTCTCTATAAACATTTAACTACAAATTATCTACAGATAACCATTAAAATAACTTTAGCTACCATATTTCGTTCACTTCCATTTTTCTTTTTACCAGTAGAACACAGTTATTAATATCTCTAATTCTAGTTGAAACTTTCTTTCTTTCTTTCTTTCTTTTTTTTTTTTTTTTGAGGTGCTGGGGATGGAACTCAAGGCCTTGTGCTTGCTAGGCAAGCACTCTAACCACTGAGCTAAATCCTCAGCCCCATAACTCTAGTTGAATCTGAGAAGCAGTTTCACATCGCTTAGCCCTGATTCAGAGAACACATCTTCGGGAACCATTTCTGGTACTGACCTCAGGGTTCAGTCAGAGAAGCAGACTCATTACAAGCATCACAGAACAGGGATTTGCTTTAGGGAGTAGCCTTCACCCAGTTGTGGGAGCTTCTGGAGGCATCTACATAAGGCCGGTGTCTCTCCATCTGGTGATGTGGAAGGGCCTACAGGGTGCTCAGACCAGGGTGAGAAGGACAACTGGATATGAGACGAGATCCATAAGGACAGTCGGGACCCATGAGAACAAATTGGAACCTGTGGTTTCCACTACCTGCAACTCCGATAGAGGTCTCCCGAGGCAGATGTGTGGCCTTTGCCATGGAGCTATTGAAAGGAAAGATCCGGGGGGTTCCTGGGAAGCAGGAACCTGGCTGCTGGCCCGTGAAAGTGTGCCAGAGGATCAGCGACAACTGCTTGAGACAGTCCGCTACCTACAGACCGCACTGACCTTCAGAGCAAACTAGTACGGCTAAGCTTCACTTTTGTCCTCCAAATATCCTGCAGAGTTCTTTTGCGGTCAACTCTAACCCAGAAACAGGCAAGAAAGAGAATGCTGGAGATGCAGCTGCAGTTTAGCTGAGTTGCACAGTACAATGTTACCAGAGCAGCAAACAGTATTTCCTGTTATCATGGAGTGTACCTTCAAATAAGAAAACAATACCAGCTCCCCACGAGGAATTATGTACTGCAAACATATCAGTACTAATAAGAAACAAAAACTGAAGAAGAAATAGAGGTCAGATGATGCAACATAAAAAAATGGGTCTATATGTGTGTGTTCCTCAAAACTACCTTCTGAGATAACTACTTGTATCATCTGCGTTTTACAGAAGAGGAAACTAAGGCAAAAATTAAGCATTTTGTCCTAAGTGACACAGGTAACAGGTGCCAGAGCCAAGTTCTGAATCGAGGCAGTTTGTAATCAAAGCCCATGGCATTGACGGCTCCTTTATTTTGTTTATTCAGCATAAAACTTTCCCCAAACACTCAAGCTGAATCTATCTTTCAAGTGATAGCACAGATTTAGTAGTTTGTTGCATTCATACATTTTTGTCCTTTAGCTGTATTGTGCTTATTGATAATGAGCCTCCATAACTGGATGTAAAACTCTAATAGGTGATACAATTATTTTATGCATTCGCTTCAGCTACTAAGAGTATTGTCCCTTCAGCTGGCACCTTGTACGTTCCTGTGGTGTTGCTTTAACAATACCTGTGGCAGTCCCAGCCAGGCGAATGTACCCACAGGTGTGTGTGTCCTTTGGCCAAGCAGCACCAAGCCCAAAACATCTTTCTGCAAATGCTTTTGTCAAGTCTTTAAAAAGCAGTGAAAGCTCCTTCAAGGATTCACCCATGTGCTGGTCTTTGATAATCACATAATCCAGACAAGTCAGGGCAGGAGAACAGCCAGGGAGGAGAGAGAGAGGTCACCTCCAAAGCTAGCCAGATGGGGCTCACCTTTAGAGTTTCTACAAAGAAGATCATTCCGAAGGATTATTAAGTGAATTCCTGGAGTTCATTCAACCAACAGAAGGTAGAAGAGACTAGAAACTTTAGGCCTATAGTCTGCATTTTTGTATGCTCTCAGAATGAAAAGGCCTTTTGTTGACTTTCGTTTAGATTTAGTTAACATTCAACCCACAGAAAACAGAAGGTAATATATGACATTGAGGAAAGAGACCCCCCCCAACCACCTCACATCATTTTGGCATTAGCTGTTATTGGCTCCTTTGAAAACATTGGGAGGATATTCATTTTGTGGTTGGGTGATTGAATTTCCTTTTTTTTTTTTTTTTTCCCAAATATCATTACAGTTGGGTCTGCAGTATTTCCTCAAATATGTGAGGGGAAGGGAGTGGCGACTTCCCAAAGGAAGGTATTTATATTTTTAGACAAATATATGCTTTTACAAAGCTCTTCTCAGAAAAAGAGCATTCTAAACAACAGAAAATACATCTTAAATCATAGTTAAAGTAATTTAGCTTATAATGTATATTTTAATGTAATGAGAAAGAAACAATTTTGTTTCATTCTCAAATAGGATTTAAAAAGAGCTCCTGAATTT
>PVJO010009764.1:12208-67952 GCA_004026905.1 Hystrix cristata
CTCTTACTCTGAGCTCATGAGTCGGCAAAATCCAGGAGAGTCACCCCTTTGAAAGGATAGGGCTCATTCAGATAGAGATACTGGACCTAGGAGGAGGAAGTGTGTGTGTGTGTGTGTGTGTGTGTGTGTGTGTGTGTGTGTCTGTGTCTGTGTGTGTGTGTGAGGAGGGAGAAGGCCTGAGACAACTCATGCTGTTTGGTCACAAAGTTATGGTGCATTACAGCTTGAACGGGCCCTGAGGGTCATCCAGTTTGGTGTCTCTCATCTTGTGGACCAGGTGCACTAGAAGGAGGGCCGCAGGGACCCACATGCTAATATGCAGGCCAGGTGAGGTCAGGTAACCAGCTGGTACGGTGGCCTTATTGCACATCTGTAGATAAGCTGAATGCTTCTCATGAAAGTAAGAGGTGACATAAATGTACCCAAAGCTCAGGAGATGTGATAATGGGTAACCATATGTTATGGCTTGCCTTTAGAGGTCCCCACAAAGCCTCATGCACTCATAGGTGGGGCTTTTCCCAGGTGGCTGGATCTAAGGTGTGTGACACTGGGATTAAGGGTATATTATTGGTAACTAAATTGGTTTAGCATAGTTCTGGGTGTGGGTAATGAAAGTCCCACCCTTGCTGTGGGTGGCAGCAATCCATAGGCTTATAACCTGGATGGAATACAAAGGGACAGGAAGAAGGCAGGCTTGCTGGCTGGTTTCCACGCCCTGGACTGTTTCTAGTCTGTGATCCCCCTCTGCCATGCTGTTCTGCTTTAGTACCAGCCAACTATGAATTGAAACCTCTACAAACTATGAGCTGAAATAAACTTTTCCTCCTTTAACTTTGGGTGTCGGGCATTTTGTCTCAGCAACGAGAAAAGTAATTAAGATATATCTGAGCAGATTTTCACATTGAAGGAAGAGGTGATGTGAAATTGTGCAGGACCCAGAAAGGTGCCCTGAAAGGAAAGTCACAGATCACAGACTGAAAAATGGCTACAGGATGAGAATTTTGTCTTCCAACTTTTTATTATGAAAAGTTTCAGACATTCACAAAAATTAAAAGAACAGTAAATTCCATCGTATACATGCCTTGAAATATCACATCACAGCCTACAAATATGTACAATTATTATGTGCTAGTTAAAAACATTAAATAAAAATGGTGTACTGGTCACCCAGATACTATTTAATATTCAAAAATTTTAAAGATATCCCTGTATCTGCACGGTTTATCCAAGGCACATTTGTGTGTATGTGTGTGTGTGTCTGTCCATGCACATGTGTGTGCCTGTCTGTATAGTCAGTCGAGCACTTCTATAAAGGATATAAGTACTTAACAGGGCAAAGTGACAAGATACATTGCAAAGAAGTTTAGAATTTATTCCAAGTCGGAAAATCAGAAAAGGGGGATTAGACCCAAGATTCCTGAGATTTCAGTCTATGTTCTTTCCGTCGTATAAAAATTTTTTTTGTTAGTTATGATGAGGTATGCCCAACATTTTTATCACACTTTTGAATGTGCCGGTTGCTTTCACATAATGTATATTATTTGGTGTCATTCCACCAAGTATTCAGAAAAGAGGACAAAAAATAGGGAAGGAGAGAGACACGGAGTATGGTGTGACCTAAAGGCAGAGTGTTTCCAAGGAGCTGAAGTTCACAACCTGAGGAGTTGTTTTTCTCATGCTGACCTTGACACCTAAGGAAGAGCCACAGGACTTCCCCATTTCCTGTTCTCTTACCCCCAGGCTGGAACCTTGAAACACTGACCTGCTCCCACTCAGCATTCCAGCCTCCTCCCTCTGCTCTAGCCATCTGCACCACTGTGTTCTTCTGGAATCTTATTTTTCCCATCTTTCCAGCAGGGTTGGATGCCCTAGCCCCAGTCCCAGGACTCTGCACCTCCATTCCACTCAGGACTCACTCCTGTAATCGTACTTTTCACTCCAGGTTGTAATTTCCTACTTGCTTTGTGGTTTCTCCCACTAGACCACAGACTTCTCCATGACCAAAACTGTATCTTCACAGCTTTGATATTTTCCTAGTACTAAGCTCAATCCTTGCCACTCATTAATATGTACTGTAAATAATACTTGTTGAACAAATGACCAGAAACCATGAATTCAGAAAGATTTGAACTTTGATTTGACGTAGTTTGGGTTTCAATGCACATGGAATGCAGTGTGGTGGAGTTTATTTTTATTTTGTTTTGGTTTTTGTTTTCTAAGTGTGAAATGCAAGTGAGAGAGTTTGACAAGTATTGAGGAGGAGAAGAAACAGACTTCGAAGTAGTTAAAGCAGAGGCTTAAGCAGGCTGGAAGTGGCCCAAGGGAATATTTACAGAGCTCATGACCCAGTCTTGGGAACAGAGAACACGGAATTTTTCAAACAAAGAGTTTATTAAGCTCTGCTCCATCGTCAGCATGGATGGATGATTGGTGTAAGAAAGCAGGTTGACAGGATCATCACGAGCAAAAAAAAATATGGGCACGCCTGCCGCACTGTCAGGAATCACCCAGTAGGTGAGACTTGCATATGTAGCCTGAGCAGGCCACTTCCAGGATCAAAAGGAAAAGGTTTAAGTTTCTAAGAGTTTTAGCTGATGTCTTTTTAGAGTTGGCCAAGGGCTGTAGTACATAAAGTAGGACCATCTTAACTGGGGACAACTCAGTACTTATAATGTTAGATTTGGTCAGTTTATATCTTTTGGGGGCTTATTTTGCTAGGCAAGTGCTGTACCACTGAGCTAAATCCCCAAGCCCCCTTTGGTCTGATTTTGGAACCATACTTGAAACTCCCTCGTGAATATTAGGAAGAAAGTATTTTCTTTAAGGAAAATCTGAGCTCAGAGAACAAAATATAAAGGGAAAAATGGAAATTTGAGAAGATAGAAAAATACTTGTGACCACGAAGGAACTCGTGGGTGGAATATCTACTAGCTGGGGAAGCAGAACTAAGGTGCAGTCTAGTTTAAATTCACTCGGCTCTCAGAGAGTGAACTAGACTGGCTTCCAGAGTGCTAGACAAGGGTCTAAGGTTTGCAAAATGAAATGCATTTCATAAATGGGCCTTCAAATCCAGTGAAGTAGGGCCAGACTTCCAGTGGCTTTGAGCTATGCTTTTAGCTGATATCTGAGGTCTGAAAGTTGCCTTATTCTTATGCTGTTGGTTAAAGCAGAAATAGCTAATTAGAAAGCAAAAGCATCAGTAAAGCAATCTCATGGCTTTGGAGTCCTTAAGCAGGTAAATTTGGTCTGTCTAAGATGTAACTATTTCTAATACATGAACTTCTGCCATTTGTTCTCTCAAGTTACAGGTTTTGAAAGAGCACTGTGCAAAATTGCAGTGCCAAGGGACTTGTAATTAGGTTTTTGACTGACTGACGAGGTGCCTCACGTTAGACAGGTGCGTGGGCAACGAGAAGGGTGCACACGGGGCTGATGTTCAAATCTCACTAGGAAAAGAGATGCTGAGTGGGTGCGGGTGCCAGCGGTGCCTGAGTCACTGTGGTTTTATGCTGTCTTGGACTAGCTCAGAAGGAATAACAGTCGTTTTACAAATGTGTCAAGTGGGAAACACATTCCAAACAGACCTTAGGTCAGTGATGGCAGATCTTTGAGAGCTTTCGGTGATAACAAACAGCCGGCTGTGGCACATGTGCTGTAGGTTCGCCCCCACTGGTCTAAGGGCACATTTTCACTGTTGTAAATGATACAAAAATCGGGTGGTAAAAGGAAAAAAGAATAAATTGGTAAATATTTTATATAAAGTTACATTATTATAATGACCACATTAGGGGAAGATGAATTGGTATATGCTATGGTTTAGATGAGGGTCCCCCAAAGGTCCGTATGTAAAGATTTTGTCCCTGCAGCAGTCGTATTGGGAGGAGCTGTGAACCTTCAGCGGGTGTCGCCTAGTGGAAGGTCTCAGGTCCCGGATGTGCACCCTGAAGGAGGACTGTGGGACTCTGGCTTGCTCTCTTTGCATCCTGCCTTGAGCTGTAAGCACTCGCTCAAACATACACTTTATTGAGATGTCCCACCCTTGCCAGAGAGCCAAAGAAATAGGACCTCTATATCCCTAGACTTGAACCTTCAGAACCATGAGCCCAAATAAACCTTTATTTACTTCATAGGTAGCCTGCGTCAGGTGATTCATTATATTAATGTGAAGCTGAGTGATATAGTGTACAACTCTGTAATAGTCAATAATTTCAGTGCTAAACTGATCAAAAAATGTAGTGTATTTCTGTAACAAAGGAGGATTTCCAAAATTTAAAACAATCAGTTCTTTCTTCCAAGAGACTATTCACTATTAGGTGAATATGAATACTTGATAATTCTCTGAATATGGACAGCAACTCGTTTTTGCTCATTCATGAAATTCCTGAGAAGTATGGTAGTCTCATGTTTAGTTTTATGTGGAACTACCAAACTGTCACCCAGTGTAGCTGCACCATTTATATTTCTACCAACAATGTGTGAGTGAGCTGCTTTCTCTGCATGCTTGCCAGCATTTGCTGTCATCGCTATTTTTTATTTTAGTCATTCTGATAAGTGCCTAATGATAACTCATTGTGATTTTAATTTGCATTTCCCTGGTGATTAATGATGTCAAGTATCTTTTCATGTACTCGTTTGATATTTGTTGTATCAGTGAAATGTCTGTTCTTATGCCAATTTTCTAATTGAGCTGCTTGTCGTTTAAGCATTGAACCTTGAGAATTCTTTATATAGTCTGAATACAGGTTTCTTCTCAGATATATGATTTGCAAATATTTCTTTTGCCAGTTGTTGAGTTGCATTTTTACTTTCTCGATGGTATCTCTTGATATATAACAGCATTTTCTTTTAAGGCTCGGTTGTCAGTTATTCTCTTTTTGCCATGATTCTCTTTGTGTTTGTGATATTATATCTAAGATATATCAAGATTGTGAAAATTTATTCCTGTTTGTTCCTGTAAGATTTTCAGTTTTAGTGCTTACATTTAGGACTATGATCAATTTTGAGTTAACCTTTGTGTATAGTGTAAGGTAGTCTTACTTGTCAATAGCCAATTTAACCAGCACTATTTATTGAAAAATCTCCTTCTTCCTCACTGTATTTTGTTGGCATTTTTATTAAAAATCAATTGGCCACAGTTGCAGTCACATATTTTTGGGCTTTTAATTCTCTACCGAGCTGTATGTCTGTTTCTGTGGTAATAACACACTACCTTATTTTAACAAATATGCTGTTATAATATCCTGTACAAAGGGCTGAGGATTTCGTTCAGTGGTTACAGTGCTTGCCTACCAAATGCAAGGCCCTGAGTTCAATCCCTGTCACACACACACACACACACACACACACACACACGCAAATCCTGTACATTCAGATTCCAATTTAGAATTGTTGGATACTCAGAGTCTGGCCTTAAAACATTCCGAGGTACCCTTGACCCTTTGGCTTTGTTTTCCCACTCCTAGTTCTGTCTCAGTGTTAGAAGTCTCCTGTGCACACATTTATATGTCCCAACTCTCAGGTGTAGGACGAAGGTTCTGTTTCTTTGCTGCCTGACACGCTCAGCTCCTAGAGTCCTCACTCTTGTTCTTGCGCGCAGGCTTTCACATCTTGGAGCCAGCAGTGACGAAGCAAACCTTTCTCATCCTTGAGAGCTCTTCAATTTTCCTTTCTGCAACTTCTTCCTTTTGCTTGTGGCTGAAAGAAGGTTCTCTTCATAAGGGTGGATGTGATTACTTTGGCTCCACTCAGAGAATCCAAAATAGTCTATTTTAAGGTCAACTGATTAGTAATTTTATATCTTAAATCTTCTTTTCCATATAATGTATTCTCAGGTTACAGTGATTAAAATATGGCCATCTTTGGAGGACCATTAGTCAGCCTACCATATAGAGGTGAGAATTATTAAATTAGTGCTGTGGTTTTGAGTCTCTGAGAACAATTTTAATTTACCATCCTTTGGAAGACTATCATCACTGGCAAGATTCTTTTAGCATTCAAAAAATACTCTATTGTCTTCTGGTCCCATAATTTCTACTGAGAGTATCTTATTGCTATGCCTTTGAAGGTAATGTATCTTTCTTCCTGACTACATTTAGGATCTTCTTTTTTTTTTTTTCTTTGATCTTTAGCAATTTCATCTGAATATGTCAATATGTGATTGTATTTCTTCTACTTGGGTTTTGCGCAGCTTCTTAAATCTGTGAGATAAGGTTATATAACAGTTTTGGAAAATTCTCTTTGTGACCTCTTCAAATATTTCTTGTGTCTCATTAGTGAAATTATACATGCATGAGACTGCTCCAATATACCTCACATATTTTTGTGCTCAGTTTTCCATTCTTATTTTCTTTTGTACTTTAAGCTTTGCACCTTTCCTGTTGATTCATTTTTCAGATTACCAATTCTTTCTTCTTCTGTATATTGTCTGGTCTCAAAACTTTCTTACTGAGTCTTTCTTCTGGAGATAGTATTTTCCATTTTAGAGTTTCATTTCAATTTTTAAGTTTTGTTCTATGGTAAAATTCTCTACTGTTTTGTTTTTCTCTCTTTTCCTCTATTTTTCTTGAGCATATATTAGTTATTTAAGAGTTCTTGCTGTGGGTCTGGTTTTGGTATATATTTTTCCTTTCTCAGGGACTTAATAGACTCAATATAGCCATTTTCCCTTCTATACCTTGTAATTTTTAACTGAATGCTGGACGTTGTCTATAAAGTATTGGAGAGAACCTAGATGATATTATCTTTCACTGGAAAAGATTCACCCTTTCACTTGCTAAGCTGCTATGATTGGGGTTGGTTGTTTTTGTTCAATAAGGAAGAGAGAAGGCTCTAGTCTTGGTCACACTTTTGGCACACTCAGTCTACCTTTGATTCACCCCTCTTATGCTGATATACTCTAGGGCTTTCACTTGACAACATGGTGAGTGCACTGGGTTTTCTCTCCGTGGTGGGACAGGAACTCATCTTTGTCTCATCATCACTATTAGGCTGCTAAAAGCTTTGCTGTTGTTTTCAGCTACTTTTTTTTTTTTTCATGTCTTAGAGCTTATATGGCATGTCAATGGATCTAAGATTTTGTAATGGCTAATTTTTTTAATTTTTAATTTTTATTAGTACATGTTTGCAGTACATAACAATTATATTCATTGTGGAAAACTGGTACATATACATAACATCTTAATTCTTTATTTCCCCTTCCCCTCCACCCTCTTTTTTTATTTTGCCAGCATCAGAGTCACTTATTTATCTTGTAAGTCCTTATAAAGTTAATTATCATACGTACAGCCAGATTTAAGGTCAAAAAACATAAAACACATGAGACAATTATACTAAGCCAAGGTACGATTTTAGATATATTGTCTGTGCTGGATTACAGTAATTTTTTTCTGTCTCTCTTTTTTCCTACTGTCTTTTATTTTGCATTTTATTTATACATTGAGTTTCTTACATAAAAGAAATGGTGAGATGTTTATCAGCTGAACTTCTTTTCTTTCTTTTTAAGTGCTGGGGATTGAACTCGAGGCCTTGTGTTTGCTAGGCAAGTGCTCTACCACTGAGCTAAATGCCCAGCCCTGACAGCTGAACCTTTTTATCCTTCCACCTTTTGTATTGTCTTGAAGAGAAATATGCTCATGTTTGAGACCTTTCAATTTTTTTGCCCCATCTGCATAAAACTGCCACAAAGTCTGCTGGTTTCCCTGTCTGTCAGGAGCAGCCCTGTCTGCTTCTTGCTTACACCCAGGATTAATCCGTTTCCTTCAGGAAAAGTAACTGCAGAAGGTGAGATCAGAGTTTCGTATTTCTCCCCTCTGAAACGTTATTACATTTTTTCCCTTAGCTTCCCCTTTAAGCAAACACATTGATGTTTTATCTAGCTTTTGTACTTGTTCCTAGAAGAATCACAGGTTTGATTAGCAACTTTATCCTACCTAGAAACAGAACACCAGTTCCACAGATGATATTTTTGACATATATAATTTTAAATATAATTTTTGAGTGGTTGTAGTAAGAAACTTTTGGGCTATTTAATACGCTTTGCCATAAATGTAAGGCCAAAATGTATTTTTTCTTGACAATAAGTATGCCTTATATACAAGCATGTCGTCTTAATTGTCCATATCTACTTAATTCTGAAAGGAAATATAACTTTTAGCATGAAGTACTTATATAATTACATTTTCAAATTATATATAAGAGTTTCAAAATGTTTAAGAGGGATAAATAAAAAAGTTAAAAGTGTCAAGGTGAAAAGACACCGAGATTTACAATAACTATTACCTATTGATTTGCTACTTAATTTCCACTTTGAATTTTCAAGATAATTTCCATTAATGATATAAAGGAAATGTGAACAAATTACAAATAAAACTATTTCAATTTTAAGTGGACATAAAACATTATCGTCTATCCAAAATAAATGTGATGAATATCTAGAAATTAAAAGCTTTATCTTGAATCACCAGGAAAAACCAACTACATAAGATATTTTCTAAATTCTTTGGTCTGTCACATTTAAAGTCATTAAGTATACAACATCATAAGAATCCAGTTCCCTTTATAATTGAGTGCCCAATATAGATAATTTCAAAATTCTACTTTTCATAAATACAGCATGAATTAGATAATTATGTTTTCTTTTATGAATTATTATGTTTCTGCCTTTTCAGTGTTTTGGTATCTGCATGTTTTCAATAGCAGTAATCTGATTAACCGTAGAATTTTCCTAAAACTGTCTATTTTTAGCTGGCCCTTTCCTTCCCTTTGGAGATGTGCCATCTGCAGTGAGCTCAGAGGAGGGAGGACCTCTGTACTGGAGAATATGTGCTTTGGGCAAGATAGTGGGGTCCTGGCAGGTTATAATTTCCCCTGTCGGAGATCTCAGACACTGAGTATTCACTTCCTTTCCTAGGTGGAGACACAGTCAAGGGTAGAACTTAGCAATTACATTTTTTAAAAAAGGATCAGATAAAGAACTGCTGCTATTACAGTGAGTAAGAGAAAGTAAATAAAAATTGTGTTTGTTTTACCACGTAACTATGTTATTAATATCAGCTATTGTTATTTAACATGAAGTAGCAACAAGGTGTTAGATATATTCATCTATATAGAAAAATGCTAGTAGCGTAGTATGTATTGTAGCAGTGGTTGGTCACTCATGGAGGAAAGGACACAGCCCCATAGGCCCAGGTTGCTGTGACTTAACTCCTTTATTTCTTACCTAAGAAAGTAACAGTGTGCAAAGCAATGATAGTAAAATGATCACTGAAGGAACTTTGAATCTACCACAATTTAAAAGAAATCAATCCTAAAATGACACTCTAGTGTCAACAAGCATTTTTTTATGACACAGTTCCCGGTGCTAGAGACTCAGCATTGGATCAGGACCCTTAGTTTGGAGAGAGGTGCATATAATACATCATCATAGAATAAGGCCTTGTCTTTAGGACTTACCATACAAAGTGTTTATCTTTCAAGTGTAGGCCAGATAGTACCCACTGTATGAAGTCTTCCGTCTCTCCTAATGTTACCCGTTTATAATGAGCCGCTCCTTCCTTTTATCTCCATTCTTCTTTTCTGCTTCCCAGCAGTGTGTACACGCTCCTCCCACTGTAACAATAAGGCATAATTTCATCTTGGGAGATTACTTGTTTGTCTTCTCTTAAAATTATACACTCTTCCCAAGTAAGAACTAGGTCCTATTTATTTCTCTATGTCTAGTATTCAACACACTGTTTAGAATAAAATCACTATTGGATACGTGATTGCTGATTTAGTAAATTCTGCTAGCTCTGAGTTAAAGCTTGAGGCATGCTTGCTAATGATTTGGGCATGAGTATGGCAAAACTTTTCAATAGTTTGGGAGATGGAATTTTCATTCAAGTAAAAATGAGTTCGCATGAACTTTGGATTGGGTTTATACTACCAGAAAAGAAAAAGAGTAAAATATTTTAATGGGGAAAAGTATTACCATAGGCTGGTTTTTACTGTCAGTTACTGCTGTGCACAGTAATTGTTTGTCTTATGTTTCTATTAGTGATTTGCTGAATTGAACATGAGTAAATCACTAATAGAAACATAAGACAAAGAAAAACATGCTTTGCACACTGCTGTTTGGAAACTGATTCTAGACTGGAGCGAGCTTCTGCCTTTGTAATCGAGGTCAAGGCTAGGGCATGTCAACGGAGGTTGCTATTGATAAGTGTCTCCCAAAGGCCCACGTGTTAATTGCTTGCTATCTAGCCCATGACACTACTGGAAAGTGGTGGAGCCTTTGAAGATGGAGCCTAGTGGGAAGAAGTTAAGTAATTGCGGGTAGTGCCCTTGAAGAGGATTGTGAGACTCTAGTCTCTTCTTTCTTTGCTTCCCAGTCACCATAAGGGGAGCATCTTTCTGTCACAGGGTCTCGCCAAGATTTGCTGCTCCAATACAGGCCCAAAAGAAATGGGTCCACCTGACCATGAACTGAAACTTTCAAAATAGTGAGCCAAAATAATCTTTCCTATTTATAAATTAATTATCTCAGGTATTCTGTTACAGTAACAGAAAGTGGAATAACACAGAGGCATTATTCAGAAGCATCTCAAGAACTACATACCACCAAGTTTTAGGCCACATAAAGCTTTTATTTTTACTGGCAATATTAAATTTTGATCTAGAAAATGTTAACTTTGGGGGGGCGGGAAAGTAAGCGAGGAATTGGTTAGACAGACCAATATCTAGGAACATTTTGAATTATTTTGAAAATGTCTCAGGAGGCCAAAAAGTGTTCCCTATAACGAAACTCCATACAGGAGTTTGAGGAAAGTGTCTTTGGTAGGTTGCACACAGAAGTGAGGTTGAGATATATTTTGTGGTCTTTTCTGTATTAGTGTAAATTCTCAACCACAAGGTAGTGCCAATAATCTTGAAGTAAGTACTTCACCCATACGTGGCTGTGATAATGAAATCACTCTCTGAAGAACAATGTGGAGGGCCTTATAATGTAGTCATTAAGAATATATACTCTAAAACCAGACTGTCTGAATTTGAGTCCTAGCTTGGTGACATAACAGCTGACATGCTGCAAATGTTGCATAATTTCTTTATGAATTAGTTTCTTATCTGCTAAATTAGGATAGCAATAACAGCTACCCCATATGGTTGTCAAGTAATTAAATGAATGAGTATACAGAAAATGCTTAGCTTGGTACATGACACATGCATAGCAGGCACCACATAAATGTCAGCTATTTTCGTTATTCATCTGAGATAGGCTGTAACTTATTGATGCTATTCTTTCTGTACAGTAGGTGAGCACAGAGACATAAACATCAGACAAAATCACTAATACTGAAGAAGTTATACGACACAATTAAAGGTAGATTATCCTTGAAAAAAATCCTTTAGAAATCTTATAATTGGAATAAAAGTTAGTCCCAAGGTTAGGGGAATTGTGTGGAAATTCCGGACTTCTACTGCAGTAAGGCTTTAGATACCATTGTTTCGGACTACTTGATTGGCACTTGGAGTTTGTATTTACGAGTCTAAATTCACCTACAACACATGCGTTCCAAAAACAAAATAGCAGAGCATCCTCTTTCTTTTATTTCTATATAAAAATTGACTTTTCATAGATGCCACAATCAGTATGTCACTGAAATATAATTCCCTGCCCAGATTTGTATAAACTATAGTTCTTCATGAGGGGTTCATATATTACATGAGCAGCAGCGCTTTGGTGATCTACTTCTATATCATCAATCCTTGCAAAACCTGATGGTATAAAATGGCCATTACTTTCTGATGCTGATGATTCTGTAGGTCAGGAATTCAGGCAGGCCTTAGTGGGAATGGCTCACCTTTGCCACAAAGAAGTGGAAGCTTCACCTGGTGGCTTGTGTAACTGGAGATGTCTGGGCAGTTCAATTGAGGCCATCAGCCTGGGGCCTCAGTTCTATACCAGATGCCTTGTGGGACTGGAATGTCTTCTTCACTCATGTATTTGGTGCTCAGTCTGGGATGGTGAGAACAGCTGGGGGCTGGCCAGCATTGCCATATATCTACTCACCCTCTCTGTTAGAGTTTGGATCTGGCATGTCCCCCAAGTCGATATGCGTTTAAAGCTTGGCTCCTCAGTGCAGCGATGTTCAGAGGTAGGACTTTTGGGAAGTGGTTGGATCATGAAGGATCTGATCTCATCAACGGATTAATCTATTGATGGGTTCAAAATGAATGGACTATTGTAATAGGAGGTGGTGGAAATGTTACTAGGTGGGGCCTATTTGGAAGATGTAGGTCCCTGAAAAGTATTATCCCTTCTTTCTCTGTCTTTCTCTCTCTGTCTCTCTCTGCCTCTCTCTATCTCCTGTGAGGTGAGTAGCTTTCCTTTGGCATGCCCTTCTGTCATATTTCTCCTTTGCCATAGGCCTAAAAGCAATGGAGCCTGCTGACCATGGACTGAAACTTCTGAAACCATGAGCCAAAATAAACCTTTTCTTCTTTAAGTTGTTTATTTTAGGTGTTTTATCACAGTGATGAAAAACTAACACACTCTCCATGTAGATAGTCTGAAGTGCCTCACAACATGATCTCAACTTGTATGGTGACTGGCTTCTAAGTAGCAGATGTGGGAGCTGTGAAATCATTATGATCTCCACTCGGATCTGGTACATAGTCACTTAAGCTCTATTCCATTAGTCAAAGAAATCACAGTACCTGACCAGAGTCAAGGGAACAGAGAGATAGACTCTACATCTTGAAAGAGGAGTGGGAAGATAGTATCACAGAAATGCATGTGAACAAGAGATATTGCACAGCTACCTTTTGAAAACACCACCTGACACAAACAGAAATTCTAAACTGAAGGCACGTATGCTGGAAGGCACCTTCCCGGGTGAGGGTTGCCTGGGCTTCAGTTAGAGCGCCACGGACAAGCAGCAATTGATAAGCTTGGGCATGTGTGTGTTAACTAAGTCCCCCTTTGCCAGCAAGAATGGCAGGCAGTTGATTGGAGACAGTGGGGTGAAGTGCTAACAAAGAGTCTCATTCACAGCCCTCTTTCATCCTGCACAAAAACCCACTCAGCTTGAACTTCAGTCCTGCGACAACTGAAGCGAATGTTCTCCCCAGGGTATTTGAAAGATGGTTTTGAGAATTATGTAAGTAGATATTCAAGCATTTCATCATTTTTCTTGAATGTCTTCAAATAATTTGGTGCATGAATTTCTTATGAGTACTGTAACGCTTGTTTATTTAGTAGATTCTTAATTCCTTTGGAAGCTGCAATGGATGGTGAGGACTCTTGGGTCTGGAGTCACAGATCCAGTTCAAATCTTGGCTTATCAAGCATTAACTGTGTGACCTGGAACAAATTACTTAACATCTAAGAATCTCGGTTTTTCTCATTGGAAAATTAGAATAATAATTGTTTTTCCTCACTGAGTTTTGTAAGAAGGCAGCATTTGATAAATGTTAAATGTTTTTCCTCGGAAAAGAACCGAGGAAATCTTACCACCACTAGGGTCAATATAAAGGTCTTGGATACTTAATCTAAGGAAGGAAATAGCTCCTTGCCAAGCATTCCTTTGTGACACTATTGTATATTAAGGTCCAAAGGGGTGTAATGACAGTCACAGTCTTTCCACCTACTGCAATAGTTTGATCATGGAAGGCTTGACAAGCTGGGCTCCATCTCATCCTTTAGCCTGCAGTAAACACCCACTTCCTTTGACGGGTCTTTTTTCAATATCTTACACAGCGTAGAGTCTCCTTGTTTCTATCACTTCACCTGTTTGACACGCTGTAATTATACTTGATTGTTTCTTTACTTACTTAGTGCTTTATCTAGATCCATTTGTTTTTCCTTGACTGGTGTTTATTTTGTCTTCATAACAGCATTTGGAGGAATGTTCAGTTTATCTCTGTTTCAGCTCTCTGCTACTCTAGCAACTGGAGATTGGGGGCGAGAGAAGAGAGACTGGGGATGGTTTGTGTGTGGGGTGCAAAAAGGAGGCTGACAAAGAAAAGAAAGCTTGATTGAGGGCGAATTTGGGTGAACTAACACAGAAACATGTCATGGAAACACCTAAGTCCGTGGACGGAGAATACTATGAAATAACTGAAAACTGAGGATTCTTGACAATGAAAATACATTGTGTTACTGATCTCAGAATAGTATCGTCACTACATTAAAAAATCACAATTCTGTGACTGTGTGTGAAAAGTTCTCAGCACACTGCCAGGCATGTCGTTAGTGATCATTAAATGCCAATGATGGTATTAATGAGGTTGATAATAATGCGGATTATCCTAGTAATGAGAGCCAATAAAGATCTCTTCATCTTAATTCCATTGAGTTCTGATGGCATATCCTTCAAAAGGGCTCTTTTTGTTTGGAAGAACATTAGTTTTTCAAGGGGTGGAGAAGCACGCTATCTACGTGCAAGGAAGAGAATTTATATTAGAAATTGCTTTTTAAATTAGGCACTGCACTGTAGTTTTCTGAAGAGTGGAAACTTTCCATGGTTCTTTGTAAACATTGTATTGGGCAGCTTTTAAAACGCCTAATGATTTCTACCTCTTGGTATTCATACCTTTGTCTAATCTTTTCCCCTACAGTGTGGGCACGGCTTTAGAGACTTACTTATAACAACAGAATGCTGCAGAGCTGCAGAGCCTGTTTAAGGAAATACTGAATTTATTTTCCTTGCAAATGTTTGCTTCTTCTTGTGGTATTGTGGCAATTTTGGCTCAAAAATTGCTGAGAGAAAATGAAGAGGATATATTTGATGCTACTCTGTGCACAGAGTTGTTTTAGGGCCAGATGCCCAAGAGTGTCCCTAAGTTGGGAGGAAGAGCCACAACACTGAACATGCTCTGCATTGGCATCTTGAAGCACGAGAGCTTGGGAGAAAATTCTGGCATCGGGATGACTACAAGGAGTCTCAAGAGGTCCCATGAGAAGGGTTCGGGGCACAGGAGGCAGACGCGATACTACGGGCTTGTGGCTGAAGCAGAAGACTGGAAGCCCTTACGCGAAAGGGCTGGATCACAAGGTGGTCTAACATGAACAGCGGTCATTTAGAAAAGTTCTGAAGCAGAGTCACAAGAAAGACAGTTTGCCTAGATGAAATTTAAGGCCCCTTCTCTAATATGATTATATGGGTTTTTTGGTTTTTTTGGTTAGACATGATCAAAGCAGCAAAATCTGTGCCTCTGATTGGAGCAGAATTTCTTTTCTTCAGTGGAGGAATATCGCAAATAAGTTGTATTCCGAATATCGCAAAGCCTGAATATCGCAAAGAAGTTGTATTCTGGACTCTGTGAGAAGCAGAAATTGGTGTTGGAGAGTTATACTGAGGGGGGAAATATTTATCTGCACATAGAGGAATGGAGAGGGAATAAACTGGTGCTTTATTGAATGCCTGCCAAGTACCAGGCCCTCTACGTAATCATCTTGCTTCTCCTAACAGCTCTCCACTTTAGACATGAGAAACCCTCGGGTCAGAGAAGTAACTTGCCTAAGGTCCTTCATTTATCTGATCCACAGATTGAACATCCAAGGTCTCATTCTACAGCCAAACTCCTCGAACTAAGCCACACTGCTTAATATGTACAGTGCAGATGGTTGAGGGGATTTAAATTGCAAAAGAGGGAAGTTTAGAATCTTGGGGGGGCATTCATGAATAAGTGGACTAATCAAAAGCAAATGCCACCTAAGTAGCAATTAGTGCACCTAGTGGCTAGACGATGCTTTCTAGATAACATTCTCCATTAAAAAGAACCAGACTCCTTGTTAAAATGGTTGTCTTAGTTATTTTTCTCATTGCTGAGACAAAATACCCAATATCCACAAGTTAAAGAAGAAAGATTTATTCCAGCTCAGAGTTTGTAGAGGTTTTAGTCCATAGTCGGCTGGTTCCAAGGCAGGGCGGCATGACAGAGGAGCACAATAGAGGAGAAACAGTCTATGGCAGAGCACGCTGAGGCAATGAAGCAAGCCTCTCTTTCCCTTTATCCCATCTAGACTACGAGGCTTTTGGGTGGTGCCACCCACACTGAGTGTGGGTTTCCCCTTATCCACACTCAGAACTGCACTAAATCAATCAGTGGACTAATTTAGCACCACACACTCTTAATCCCAGTTTCACTCACCCTAGATCCAGCCAGCTCCGAAAAGCTCCACCTATGAGCACATGAGGCTTTGAGGGGACATCTAGCCATAACAATGGCTGATTCCCCACTTGGAAAAATGATCCTGGAGCATCTCGACATGCCAGAAAGTAAGAAAGTGCTCAGAGAATGATCAGATCAATTCAAAAGGACACAAATTGAGGATCCTACAGGCAGGATCATAGGAACATCAAAATAAGTGATGATAATTAAGGATTATAAGATACTGAATAAAGAAAGAAGGCATAGTACTGCCTTCAAATAATAACAGAAGAGAAAGGAAAGCTCATTTTTTACAGTAGAATATGAGCTAATAAATATAGCAGAAATGATGAAAAGAACATCAGAATTTAGTGACCATTATAATAACCAAGTCAAGGCAAATCAGTGACCACTACAATAAATCTGTGGAAGTTTGAGGAGTAACAGGACATTTATTTAGTTTCAAAGTAGCCAGCAAAAAGATACTTGTTAGTTACAAAGAGTAAAATAGCAATTTGTAGCAGAGGGATTTTAAAAACGGTTTAGAAAAAGAATTTCTGTATAGTGAGAGCAAAATATTAACAACTGGGGAATCAGTGAAGATATGTGGGTATTCTTTATTATAACTTTTCTCAGAAATTATGTCAAAATTTAAAAAAAGAAGTACAAACTAAAAAATAAAAAGCCATAAGCATAACATCTTCTCTTCTGTTTTCCACCCACCATTACTTCCTCTCTCTGGAGCCCAGGCACCAAGAAAGGAGGCAAAGAATGTGGCATTTCGACAGCGCCAAACTGAGGCTCAGAGGTACAGCACTAAAAGCCAGGCGAGAAAATAACAGGTCTCACCACACAGTAGTGCCTGGGAAATTCCCAGGGCAGCTTGCAGAGCAGAGCTCCTGGTGCATGCCAAACCCAGGCTCTGACTTTCTGAGGTCTCGAGGGGAACTTGTTGTCTGATGATACCCCAACGCTCATGGCAAACTTTATCATCGGAGATGACTTCACACCACCTTCCTTGCTTGATTCTTTCTCCAGCCCAGTAACAGCCCAGTGAGCAGGATTTAACTCCCATTTTACAGATAGGGTCACTGCGGTTCAATGACAAGTTCAAGATCACCCTCCAGTAAGGCAAAAACTAGGCCTTCGCACCTGGGGTTAGTGACTTTCTTATGATTAAAAAAAAAAAGTGCAGGATGCCAGCAGCGGTCACTCATTTATTCCTTCCGTCACTTCTTGGACAATCACTACTCTAGGCAGATGTAGCTTTAACCTCTAATGCTGTGTGTCTCTCTTGATTAAAAATAGGCAAAACAGAACCCATATTGAAACAATCCTAAAGAAGAATTTTTTTTAAAAAAAGTATAATCACTCTCTTTCCTGGTAAATTTCTGTGACCCTTTCATAAAGGGGGCTGCGCAGCTAATACTGGGAATTACGAGGTTTCTTGCAGGGTAGGACCACAGTAAGCTGGAGATATGGCAGTAGAGTTCCACGAGTTTGGGAGGAGGGACTGATGACAATTTTTCGTGGTTGACTAAGTTTTTTAAAAAGCCACTTCCAAGGGTACATTAACCAGTCAGCGAATCCACTTGTTCCAGCGGGAGGTGGGAGGTGGGGGCGGGGGTGGAGCGCGGGGAGGAGCGACACTCGCAGCTACGGAACCGGTGGCTTCCGAGTGTCGCCCCGCGTGCTCTCCCCCGCCTCCGGGTGTGCCCCGAGCCCCGCCACCTGAACGCACCCCCACACCCCGACATCCAGGCCACCTCGACCACCTCCTGCACCGGGCTGCTCAGAATTCCTTCGGCCGAGTCCAGAGGATTCCCGGGCTCGTTGCGAACTGCCCGCCCCCTCGGCACCCTCCTCCCGGTCTCCGCCCCCGCCGGGCCGCCGGGTGCTGAGAGGGTGCTGCCGCTGGAAAATGAGCGGTGCCCGGAGGGTGGCCCGCAGCTGCAGGTAACGCGCCAGACCTCGGGCCGGGCGGGCCGCGCGCCCCTTCCCCTCCCCGCGCAGGGACCGCCGCGCCGCCCGCGGGCTGCACCCCGGGTGCTGCGGCGGGCGTCCCGGGCTGCGGGGGCGCACGGAGAAGGGGGCGCCGGCCCGGCCCTGGGGAGACCCTGACGCTCCCCGCCCGGCGTGCAGCCGCTTTCCGGCTGCTGTTCCCGGGAGCTACGTCCGCGCGGCGGGTGCCCCCGAAGATGGAGAAGTTTCTGCAGATCGCGCCTCACTCTCTGGCCATCGTGCTGGGCCCGGCCGAGGGCCCTGCAGCGGAGAGGCCCGGGGCAGCCCAGTCCGCGGCTCCGGCCCAGCCTCGGCAGCTCGCCCGACACCACATCGGCTACGAGATCTTCGCCGATTTCAAAGCCGAGAACATGCAGCACTTCTGGAACAAGAAGGTCACGGCCGCGGTGGCCGAGACCTTCTTCCTGGGCTGGATCGACGAGCAGGTCCTGCTGATCCAGGGCAAGGAGGAGCACCTGGAGGCGCTGCGCGAGGGCTGGACGCGCCGGGCGCTGCGGCCACCCTCGGGCTTCCACATCCGCTGCCTGGGTGAGTGCGGCCGCCGCGCGTCCCGTCCTGTTCAGTCCCGGCCCGGCCCGGCCCGGCCCGGCCCGTCGGGCCGCGGATCCCGCCCTGCCCCAGCGCTCCAGGC
The DNA here is from genome assembly GCA_004026905.1 of Hystrix cristata. Lineage (NCBI taxonomy): Eukaryota > Metazoa > Chordata > Mammalia > Rodentia > Hystricidae > Hystrix > Hystrix cristata. The sequence goes on from PVJO010009764.1 coordinate 30,993, forward strand.
CCCCGCACGCGCTTTCGGGCCCGCCTCCCCGGGGTGCCACGCGCCCCGCTCCACGCGCCCCGCGCCGCGGGCGGGAATAGGGGGCGGCACTCCGGCAGCGCGGGTCGGGGGAACTTCCTGGCACCTAGCAGAGGGAGCTGTGCCTGTCCCCACCCGCCTCCTCCGCCGGCCCCGGGAGCCTCCCTGGTGGCGCGGCGGGGCGGTGCCTGGGCTGGCCAGGTAGGCGGCGCGGCGCGGGAGCTGGCGGCGCGCGGCCGCGCCGGGTCCGGGAGTGCCACCTTCTCCGCGCTGCAAATCGCAGGGGCACCAGGGAACGGCGGGGCTGTGGCCCAGAAGCGACGGCCGGCACTTCCGATGTGGGACCTTCCGTTCCCGGGTGGCGACCCAGGAGGTGGGAAAAGACGCGTCAGGTAGCTCCAGAGTTAGCTGCTTTGTTGCGCACCTGCAGCTCAGCACCGGACCAAGCGGTAGATTTCGTTTTAAGTGTCTTGCCTCTAGTCGTTTTGCGTGATTGAAGGAAGGGGCGACAAACAGGACAGAGGGGAAAGTCTGATTTCTTAAAAGAGGAAGGGAGTCGAGGTGATTTTCGCAGCCGCATTTCCAGAGTTGCTTTGCCTTGCTGTTTTTACTGCACTGCTGAACATTTTTTTCTTAATCCAGTTTGTATTGGTTTTAGAATATGCTTTTTAGTTTTATACCTTGGCCCGGTGGCTAAAAGCAAATATCGTAAATATTAATGTTTTATGAAACGATTTCAAGGAAGAAAGCATTCTTTCTAGTTCTAGGGTTTAGAAATTCTTTCTTGACACTTCGGGAGGAGGTCAAAAGTTCACTCTAAAAGGACCTTAAGGCCGCCTGTTTCCTCGCTCACCGTTGCTGCGCCGCCCACCTTCAAGGTTTCACTTGTACCTGCTAATATGACTTCTTCGATGTGTATGGCAAATTTATATAGCGCTTTTAATTTTGTGTGTGTTTTCTATTCTTTTTTTTGTTTTGTTTTGTTTTTGTTTTTGTTTTTTTTTTGTGGTGCCGGGGATCGAACTCAGGCCCTTGTGCTTACAAGGCAAGCACTCTAATCACTGAGCTAAATCCCCAGCCTGTGTTTTCTATTCTTGCAAAGGTTTTTAAACAAAGCTTCCCTTAAATTGAGTAGACAAAAAGCTAGTGAGGCGTGTATTTGTGGGTTTTGTAATGAGTGCTGCATTTCAAAAGATGCTTTACCGTTCTCTCTCCCTCTCTCTTTCTCTCTCTCTCTCTCTCTCAAACCTCAACTAAGTCCCTGTAATTAAGATGCTTTACTAAGGGGGCCAAGATTAGTGCTTCTGAAGCTTCATCTGCTTTTGTACTGTAAGCCTTTGACACATTAGGAAGGATATATGCAGTGCTATTTCCCATATAGATTTTCTCTACAGCAGTTTGATAGTTTTCTTTGAAACTTGACTTTGTGCTTATGTTTTGCTTTTTATTTTAGAAAATTTCAAATATATACCAAAATGTAGTGTAATAAAAAATAGGATACTAAATCTTCGTGAACCCATCATCCAGCTTCAAAATCTATTAATGGCCTGGCCCGTCTTATTTCATCTATAGCCCTCCTCCTCCTCTACCACCACCATTTTGAAATCTCAGACGTAATAACAGTACTTCATTTGTAAATATTTCAGTGTGTTCATATTTTTCCCGTTTGAGCAGAATTTGTAAGCTCATAGTTATCATTGACCTGTCATATTAACTGAAGGGGAATATTTTGGAAATTTAAAAAGGCTCCAAATTGCCATCATTGGTTGACCAGTCCCCTGACCTGGGTGGGTGGCTGGAGCTGTCACAAGCTGACCGTGCTGTAATGGGTGCCTGCTTTGACTGTGTAGTACCAGTCTCAGCCCTGTACTCTCATTGTAGAAACAAAGGGACTTCTCTTCAAAAGGAGGCATCAAATAGTCAGGTGGTATTTTTCTTTTGAACTGCCTTGGGGAAGGTGTCAAACTCTCTATTGGAACCCCAGTTTTTATGATGGTATGACGCTGAATTGTTTGAAATAATGTATCTACTATAAAAATGTTCTGATGGAACCTCAGTGTCTACCACAGACTTCCTCATTTTTTTTTTCCTGCCAGATCTTTTATTGGGCTTTGTAATGCCAAAGTCTGAGAGCCACTGATGACTGGCTCACAGTCGTTTATTCTGAACCACAATACTTGTGATGACAAGTTCAGATGCTCAATGGAAAAAAAAAATCCATAAGGGGATGTTTGGGGAGAGCCTCGCTGAAACGCTGCTCTGAAAAGAGTGACTGACATTATTTTAGGGACAACCTAGACTTTATCTCATTTATATATTAAAACCAGGAATCAGTCACTCTCTTTGTACTTTATTATTAGTAATACTTTTCTTGCAGTATGTCTTTCAATTCATCCTTCAGGCTGTACTAGGGATGTCGTCAGATACCTTTCTGTTGTTTTATGATGTTAGCTAATTAGTTCATGGATGTGAAGTAGCTGTGGAATCAGTCACATGTATGAACACTGCAGAAGGTGTAGTATTTCCCCCCATTGAATTTGAATTAAACTTGTCAATCACCAAGTTTTCTGAAATAACTGGTAACCAAATGCTGGTTCAAGTTTTACTATTCTTGTGGTTGATAATGATTATTTGTGAAATTGGTTGCTTTCTGTGTGGTCTCTTAGATTCCACCGTGGACAGCAATAATAAAATTGTTCTCTTGGAGTCTTCCAGTAAAGAATGGAAAGGAATGTCTGCTGCCTGTCTGCATTTGGTTCTCCTGGCTTTGAACGCTTACACAAGCCAGAAAAGAGCAGAGAAGAGGTCTGCCCAGGCACCTTTTTCTGGTTGTGCTGTGGTAGAGTTGAGGCAAACCCAGGAGTTGATGTTTTCTTTTGTAATTTGAAACATTCATGTTGAAAAATATAAGCATTTTGGTGCCTGTAATTCTAAAAGTATGTGGTTCTAACCAGCTGTAAAATTTCAGGTAAGGGTTGGACAACGAGGTAGTGATTAGATGATCTTACGAAATCAGGCAATGAAGCAACTCAAAGGAAAGTAGTTTTGATTTAGAAGGTACTGTATAAATCTACTGCTTAGAAATAACCTACTAGAATATTAGTTCCATTCTTAGAAATAACCTGAAGAAAAGGTCAGACTTTTGATTGCCAATATTCCCTCAAAGAGTATGTGTGTGTGTGTGTGTGTGTGTGTGTATGCAAGAAACTGTAACATTTTAAAATTGTCTGTGTATTTTGGGTAACATTTTAAAATTTTCTATGTATTTTGGGTAAATCGTATTGAATTAAACCCCATAGCTCATGGCTGGGGGCTCACTTGTGCAGATGTCTATGTTGTTTGGTGGGAATACGAAGACTGATTAGATGCACAAAGTTTGGGGGAATTCTGACTTGAGAAACTGAGAGTGTGCTCAGTGCCTGAAAAACTTTTGCTTTCTGAGTGAGCAAGCAGCAGCCGCTTCTGCCTTGTAAGCAGGTAGGGGAGGTTTCCTGGGATGAGACGAGCTAGGCCTTGTGCAGGTAGGACGTCCCTGAGAGTAGGTGGCTGGAGAGGCTCTGGAACAGAGTGGGGTGCATGGGGGAGAGCAGTGCAAGACACGGAAAGACAGATAGAGGCCAGATGTGAGGATCAGGAGCCACTGGGGGCTCTTCAGCAGGGAAGGGAGTGACGTGATTTGATCTGTCATAGACAGAGATGAGATTTCTGGGAGCAGTAAGGGTAATGGATGGGACTGGGAGGCGATTAGAAACCGGAGCAGGAGCTGAAACTGTTGAAGCAGTTATGGGGAGAAATGATGAGAGCCGTAGGAGGGTATTTGTCTTATTCTCCTAAGGAGGATATCGTCAGCCTACCTGAGCCCAGAGGACATTCCCCCAGCGGTAAACTCCCAGGCCTTTGAGCAGAGCCTCACGTTCGTCCCTCCTGGTTTTCTGGCCTGTCAATCCCTGTGGGTTCCCCTGACTTCAGATCTCGGGGAGCAGGCAGAGACCAGAACAATTTACGACAAGGACTTCATTCTTAAGCTCATATTAAAATCTCAGGATTAAGTCTAAACAGTGATCTGTGGTGCATTTAAGGTTTTATTAACTTCCAGCTAGTCATAAAAACATTTTTATGCATTACTTCATTCTGGCTCAAAGAAATTTTGAACAAAAGGGTTCAGTTTAAACATAATAAGACATTTAGGATGAACTTCTAAGATTCTAGGCCTGGCCTAACACTAACAGAGGTTTTGCAAAGATTTAGAAATGTCATTGCTTTTGATTAACTGTGATCCTAAGCACATGTTTGTTTACTTTTTATTTAGAAAAGAAATTGCATTGAGAGGTAAATTTGCTGGTTATTGCTATGTCTTTTAAAAGGCCCCATAAGAGCTGGACATGTTAGTGCATGTCTATAATTTCAGCACTTGGAGGGCTGAAGCAGGAGGATCACCATGAGTTCAAGGCCAACCTGGGCTACGTAGTAAGTTTAAGGCCAGCCTGAACCGCATAGTGAGACCCTACATAATGAGAACAAAACAAAACAAAAGTTTGTCTGAGTGTTTTGTACTATGTAGAATGAAAGCACTCAGGTACTTTCTGTTCCTGAGGTTGATCATTTATTTTGGAGTGAGTGGAGAAAAAAAAACAAAAGCAACAAAACAGAGAAATTTGTTATGCACAAACTATTTGTTATAAGGGATTTTAAACATTACTGTTCTGTTTAACTTATCTCATTTAGTGATGGTTTAAGCACCTTAAAAGTAGAAATTTTAATTCCAGTGTGGTGGTGTGTACCAGTAGTGCCACACTTGGGAAGCCCGGGCAGGAGGGTCACTTCAGCCCAGGAGTTTTGGGCTATCTTGGACAATGCGGTGAGACTTTGTTTCCACAAAACAAAAGCAAAAGTGAAAAATAGAATGTTCAGTGTCTGAGATGGGCTTTAACAGAGTTACTTGAAATTTGGAGATTGGACCATTCTACTTCATTTGTTTGTGAAACAAATTTTAAACCCTTGTGTTGTAACTGTAGACATGATATAATTGCAGACATTTCTTAATTTGGAGAACTAAGTATCTGGTTTATAGTTTATCTCAATTAAGATTAAATAGACACATTGATAAAATGTGCGAGGAGAAGGTGGAAGTGTGGGGAAGGGCACATGAATGGACCTGGAGCTGCAAATGGCATGGGCAGAAATGGCAGAAGCAGAGAAAGAAGGGAGTGAGGGTCGCCTGTTAGTGTTGGACCTGTGTAGTTGATGTGAGGCCGAAGGGAGTCTTGCTGTGAGTCAGGTCCTTTGCTGGGAACTCTGTCCACCTGCCTGACAGGGCGAGGGGTGGAGGCTGAACCTTCCGGATTCTCTCCTCCATTTCACGAGGCCGGGAGGAGGATTAAGGTTCTATATGATCGTCCCTTGGTTCCTTGAGGGAGCAGTTCAGCCTTTGGATTTTAAGTCCAAGGTTGCTAACATCCCTTAAATAATACATGGCTTAATATTTGCATAGAATTTATTCATATCCTTCTGTACACTTTAAATTATCTCTAGATTATTTATATACAGTGTAAATGCTTTGTAAATAGTTGCTATGCTATTCTTTAGGGAATAATGACAAGAGAAAAGTCTGTACTTGTTTTTCTCTGGATATTTTAATCTGTAGTTGGCTGAATCTGGACACCGAACTGTGGGTAAGAACTGTCCGTTATGGACCATTCACCTTGGCTTTTTGGGTCTCTGTTGTTTTGCCAAGAAACCAGACACTTCTGGACTCCTGTAGGAGTGAAACACACGCTGCCATCCCTCTGGAAAGACACTCCCATTCTTCACCTCATTGGTCACAGTTACATCTACCCTAGAGCCCTGTTATGTTGCCAGTATTCATCCAGGTCCTCAACTCCTTCTTTCCAAGGTGACAACCTCTTGTCCTCGAGATTCTGATGATGGACATCCCCATCCCATTCTAGTTTGGTCTTGATAGGATTGGAAAGCCTGCTGGCTCTGGAGTCAATGCAACACTGTAGAAGACTTGAGTAGTCATGCGACGCCCCCTTCTCCTTCCCCTTCTCTGCCCCCTCCGTGTCCCTCTCCTCTTCCTCTTTCTTTTTTGTTATGAGAGACTTTGTGACTAGCCTAATTTGTCCAGGTTGATCATTTTCCTTTCATTACAGTCTGGTTATTAAATTGTTGAAAGGAAAGTTTGTTCCAGGAAAGCGTTTAATAGTAGACCATGCCACACTGATGTTCAAATGAACGCTGTGCTTTAGAAGCCTGTGTGCTTCCAGATAATGCTGCTTACTCTTTTGCATCTTTCTTTTATTTATGTATTTTTACCTATATCATCAATATTTTCTCTTATATTGAAAAGCAACATTCTAGAAGACAAGTTTTATACTATAGGGTTCTTCATTTTATTAAATATTTGCTAACCCTACTTCAGATTTGAGAGAGATGGAGCAGGGAGAAAAGGAAGAAGAATTAACTTCTGTTCATTCTCGTTATGGGTCAGAGATGGTTCTAAGCACTTTATGTACAATGTTCCACTTGATTTCTCTAGGGATAGTATCAACATTATTTCCACTTTGTAGAAGAGGAGACTGAGGTTCAGGGAGTAGGCTTGTAGGAATAAGTAATCTCTAATTACAACCTAGCAATCTGACTACAAAGTCTGAGCTGTTAACCCTCTTAAAATTGCACATCATTTTTGCTGGATAAAGTTTGGCTTTGTTCACTAGCATTAATATGTGCAATGGCTACATCCATATGTATGTATTTTTTTTCCTATTGTACTGTAACTTCTTTTGAAAGTTTAACAGAGGAGACCCATTTGTATTGCAGTTTATGAAACTTGATTAAAACATGCATGTATATGTCACCAAACACATTAAGCAGACCATTAAAGGTAACACTGTGGTCGTGCTATTTAAAGTGAGAATAACGGTACTGCTTAGAACATCGATAGAGTGACATGAATGTTTGGGTGACTTGCAAGCTCAGCTCTTGATGGAGAGAGTTTGAAAATGCCTCACTGGCAGATGACTGCATGATAGTGGTGCTGCCAGATGTGGATTCGAAATATCGCCAAAGAAGAACATTAGAAAGTAAATCATGGTAAGAGAATTTTGCAAGTGACTGAGAAATATTTTAGGAAAAAAGGCACCATAAAGGGTATTGGCAAAAATTGTTTTAATGATAAAATGAAATACGGTGCTAGAAGGAAATTTATTTATTTATTTATTTATTTTGTGGTGCCGGGGATCGAACTCAGGCCTTTGTGCTTGCAAGGCAAGCACTCTAATCACTGAGCTAAATCCCCAGCCCGGAAATTTAATCACATGGTTCTTTACAATGCCTCACTCTTCTTTTTGTTCTGTTCTTCTTTCTTTTTTTTTTTTGAGAACTTAGAATTAAATGACATCTTATCTTCAGATTCTGTTAATAAACAAATGATGAACATTATTTTACTTGATCTAATTTAAAAACATTGCTTTTCCTACTTCAGTGTTTTTGTTTATACACAAAAGTTTACATTAAAAATCTTAAATGTGAAAGAATAATTTGTCTTGAATTTTCCTAAATTAAAACAAATTAATTTGGTAGGGTAAAGTGTATTTTATACTTTTGATTTTGGCACCAGAGAAATTTTTCTTTTTAAAAAATTAACCTGAGATATAGGTTTGGTGAAATAAATATATTGGACTGTATGGTTTACATAGTACACATGTAAATGTGTTATTTTATGTTATATAATCATAAAGTCTTTAAAGCAATGAAATTGCTTTTGAGTACAGCTTTGGAAATATCTCATAAGCTTTCATATATAGTGTTTTCATTGTTTTGGTGAAATAGTCTGTAATTAGTATTTTTTATTTCTTTTACCTAGTAATTCCCTGTTTTCCCTCCTAGAAATTGTGAATTTTCTGTTGTCATTGATTTCTCATATTTTGTAGTAGTCAATGTTGACTTTATATTTCTTAAGTATGGAGTGAAAAAAAAATTAGAATAGGAAAAATGTAAAACTTGAATTGCTAGAATAGAATTTAGAAATATCAAAACATTTATAGTCATCTCTCCATAAGACATTGATTCCAGGACCTTTTGTGGATACAAAAGCTGCTTATGTTCAAGTCCCTTACATCAAATGGCGTAGTATTTGCATATAATTTAAATACATCCTTCCATAGACTTTAGGATCTTTAGGTTTCTTATAATACCTAATAAAATGTGAATGTTGTGTAAATAGTCATTATGCTATGTAATTTAGCAAATAAGGATAAGAAAAAATGTCTCTCCAGTATGGATGTGTTTTTTTTCTTTAAACATTTTCAGTCTGCTGTTGGTTCAATCTGAGAACATAGAACCTGCGGATACGAGGGGCCAACTAAATGTGGTTTTTTCTTTTTCAAATTTACTGACATTTTATTGTTGCCTAACAGAAATAAAGTTTTTGTTCACAAAACTTGAAGAAAGAAACTTATACAATATGTGTATGTTAAATTTTGTTATTAAATTTATATAGATTGAATTTATTGTATTGTTCAAATATTTTTTTTTATTTTATGTATGTTTTATTAAAGATTATGATAAGTACACTGAAGTCAACTTCCAGAAATTATAAGAATTTTTCATTGTATTAGCAATAATTTAACCTTCATATATTTTGACATTTTGATATCTCACACATATATGTATTGATTTTTGCCTTTTATATACATATAAATATTCATATAGTTATATCCTTATGGAGTCATATCTTATAAAATGTCTATAAATTATGTAGTTATATAAATTTGGCTTTCTAGAAAACAAAATTGAAAAACATACAGATGTTCATCATAACTGTGATATTTTTCCTTTGGTACGTTTACTTTGCATTTGCTATTTTTGTTAAAATATTTTAGCTGTGAACTTTTTCCCTCTGAAATACTAGTTTAAAAACCTGAATTTTGAGCATCTTTTAATCTCCACATAGTAATATATTTTTCTATGGAAGGTAGTAAAATAACAACTTTTGGTAAATCATTTACATTGAACTAAAGTAGTCCAGTATAGTGCAACTCTCAAATGATCACTGCCATTTTTATGACTGGAGAATTAAGTTCCGTCTTTAGTGGTTTCCTTTTGATCTTGTAACTGTAGCACTGGTTTGGAAACCAGAGTATTCTGTGCATGAATGAACCTCATTTGGCCGCAAGGAGAGACTTGGGAAGAAAGAGAACCCTAGCTACTACCATGCAACTGCAGGGAAGGAACTGGTGAAAATAGGAGTTGGTAAAATGTTCACTGCCTGGCCTGAAAACACCCTAGGGACAGTATTCACCTGGACTAGAAGCTTTTGAGGATGCTCTTGCCTGATGTTAAAGAAAAACTTACAAAGCATGGTGAAGTATGGGGAGGCAGGCTTTTATTCAGGACCATTGTGAAAGGTATAGGGAACATTGCAGTGGGTTCTTGCAGTAGAGGGAGAGAGACGGGGTTCAACTCCGAATATAGATAGCATGGACAAGTGGCAATTTATAGCCAAGGAACAGGACGAGGGTTGGTGGATGGAAACTTACACAGAAAAAACATCAGGGTAAGAGGGGGCTTCTGGCTAACTCAGTGTAACAGAATTCTTGGTGAAGATAAGCCAGGATGATCAGACGGGGATGATGGAGGACAAGGAACCTTTGCTAAACTGACTCAGCAGGGATTTTCGGCAAATGTGGATTTTTCAAGCACATTCCCAGAGGGGCCTAAGAGAAGGTTCAGGAACCCAACTACAGTTTGCCCAAGAGAAGAATCTTTGTCACTGATTAGGGCTCCCAGGACAGGAAGGGGTGATGGAGGGTACGTGGGCAGTGGCACCCATTTATTCTAAGGAGATTACATCATGGTCATTTGGAAATCAGAATTGGTTTTTATCTGCATGTTTGGCAGCTTCCACTGTGCGGATTGTGTGTTGTATGAGTCCGTACCTGTATGTCAGGTGCAGGATTCACGGCAGAAAGGTAAGGATGTTGGCAGTGGTGTGCAGACCCAGCAGCACCCTCAGGTGGTTCTAGAGATTTTGGACAGTGTAGCACCAGGTATTTGTTGCTGGCCTGATGTGTGGGATGTCATGCTGGCTCTTTGGGCGACAAGGTTTGGTTCTTGTCAGTCTTGTCTCACTAGAAATTTCACACTATGTTCATGTGGAAGAGATTATTCATCCCAAATGAAGAGACAAAGACAGCAAAGAGGATAGAAATTTCTAACAGGCAAATCTTCAGTTTGAAGAAGTCCATGAAGACAAAATCACATGGAAATGGGCGATATTAACTCAGCCATGCATGACTAATTAGAAAAAAGTTTCATCAGTGGGTATCTTTCCTCTTTTAAAACATAAACCCTTATGTATTTCTTTGACACTATGGAAAAAACAAGGCTAAGAAAATCTGAGATTTCTTTGTTTTTCTTAAAATAATATCAGTTTCTTTTGTTTTCAAATGTGTGCCCACTCTATAAACTGGCCACACATAAGTTAGTATGGATTCCTTAAAGTCCAGCTGTATGTCACTATATTTGTAGTGAAAAATCTAAAAACAGATTTAGCCAGTAAATTTACATGTCATTTGAATAAATTACATCTTAAAATTAGCTGATAAAATCACATTGTACATAATACTTTTTAAAGTGCATAAATTATTCAAAGGCTTTTAGATTTGTTTTCTAAAAAACTAAAATAAATGTTACATTAAAATTTCCAAGAGTTTATTATTATAGTTACATGCTGATAGACTATGAGTTGAAATTATTTCTCAAAAGTAGTTTGATATGAATTAGTGAGTTCACATAATTTCAATGATATGACTTCTCTGTTAAGACTGACTCCTTTGTTAGTAATGGCCAATATGAGAGGGTTAAGAATATGCTCTATTCAGAAAATGCTTTTGTTTTCGAAGAGAGAGACCATGTGCGTTTGTGCAGAGAGAGAGAATGTAAGTATTTTTCTCTAAGCCCTGACCTTATGTATTCAAAAGTTCTAATGAATTGAACATGTGAACTCTCATGAATGGAGATAGGCCTTTGTAATATTGTAAACGTACTTGATTTTCCAAGTAGAGGGGTCATTGTGGTGACTTTGCCTTCATGCCAAGAAGATTATTTAGGCATGTCTGTTAGGGCAGTGCCTTCTCAACTCATAAAAGTTGAAAATGATTCTCATTTATGCGATCAATTATTTTAAAACATAACTGACATCCATATCCTACTTGCTTATATTAGCAGATCATTCGATTGTATCTTTCCCATTAGATTGCAATTTCTTTGAAGGTTAAGACTTCAAACTTAAGTTTGTATTTTGCAGTCCAACTCTCTGTATAATGTAATGTGGATTTACAAATATAGCTTAAATGTACTTATAAGCATTTTTAATACTAACAGTTGATGGTAATTTCTAAACTATCTTTTTTAACAGTGGGGAAAAACTGTTGGTAAGGATGAAATAAATCTGATACCCTTATGCATTGTCAATGATGTTGCACACTGAAAATCAAAGTTTTGAAAAGTCTCTTGGCAGCATGTATCAAAAAGCCATTTAAATATTCACATGGTTTGCTGTCGTAATGTTATCTTCAGGATTGTATGTAAAAGAATCCATAATATAGAAAGCTTTATATAGAAGCATATTCATTACACAATTTTTAAGAAATGGATTTGCAAGTAATCTAAATGCTGAATGGAAAGTGATTAGGTAAATTATGGTTCTATATTCTGGATAAAATACTATACAGTCTTAAAATTTTTATGAATGTTATAAAGCAGTGTGGAAAATGCTTATACTATATAACATTACTTAAAATGCATTTTACATTCTATTGCAAAGCAATATAAATCAGAACCAAAACAGATACATAAGGAATAATGGGAATGAATAACAGTATTAGTTTATGTTGAATAATTGCTATTTTTGAGTAGTGTGCCAAGTACATTTTCTTAATTTTTATAAATGGCTCTTGGTGTGCCTGTTTTGTGGATGAAAAAACGGAGGTTGAGAAGTTTGGGTAACCTTGCTCTGCCATGTTAAGTGTTAGAACCAGGTCTGGATCTAGGTATGTCTGTGGGCCTCAAAGTCCATACTTGAAACTGGTGATTTGCAAATTTGCTCATGCATAGGAATCATCTGAGAACTTCAAATAAGTAAATGAATGAATAAATAATACTCTGTGACCTAGCCTCCTGATGGGCATCTTTAGCATGTATTCAGGTTCTGTTGCCAATTTGTGACTGTGCATATTCCATTTTTTATACATTAAAACAAAAGACACTATTAATATTGTGAATAATGATAGTAATTTAATTTGGATGATAGAGATGGAGATAACTTTTTTCCTCCATTTTTCAAGTCTTCAGAAAAAAAAATGATGTTAGTTTGAGTATAAGTATTTTAAGGGCTGGGTGTTTAGCTGAAGGACTGGGGATTTAGCTCAGTAGTTAGAGTCCTTGCCTAGCAACCGCGAGGCCCTGAGTTCGATCCTTGGCAAACCCCCCCCCCAAAAAGAATTTTAAAAAGAGCAAGTTGAATAAAAAATTATATTGGTATATTGGCTAAGTCTCTTTCGAGGGGGTATTTCATGTTGCTTTTTTAAATAATGTAAGTGGAGAGAGTGGAATTATACTCAAAAGAAGCTCAATCTTGGGAAAATACTACAAAATAGATGAGTTTAGTGATGATTACAGTTAGTGGCAGATAGTAAATCTATTTGAGTTACAACACTGCTTTAGAAATTAAGATTTGGATGGTAGAGTTTTAACAGTTAAATGGTATGTTAATTATATATCAGTTAAAAATAAAATAGATTGGATAATTAAGACAAGCCAGATAAACTGGTCTGTTTAGCTCTTTGACAAGCAACAGAGGAAACTGTGATCACAGAACATTTTATTAAGGGAAAAAGAGGTCCTTTTCTCATAGTCGAGAGGAAAGAGTGTGAAATGAGATAATACAGGGCGTGATGGACTTTATTATTTGTGTTCAGCCACATGATACTCGATAAAGGGAGGTAAACACAGGATTTAAAACATCAGATCTCTGTGGCACTGCAAGTTTTGTATTGGGCCACCTCCAGGCAGGAATAACAATGTGAAATCTTAAAATAAATACAAAAGATGCTGAAAATCTTCTGGGTTTGTTGTTTGTTTGTTTTTACAAAGGCAGAGGAAGATGCCAAAATTTAGAGAACTCCTGAGTGTGTATTCTGAAAAGAAAATATTCGGAAACATATTTATATTATTATATATTAGGATATATAATCAAAAATTTTGCTGCCATGACTGGATGCTTACAGAGGTGTTAGGTTCCAGAGTCCAACGTAAGTATCTTTCTGACTCTGTAGTCCTGGCCAAACAATCTGTAGAATTTTTGAGTGGATTCCAAAGATGAGGCTATGTCAACTTGTAGGTTCTGAATATACAGTGTAAAGAATAAGATAATATTTACTAATTTATTTTTGGTGTCAAGGTTGGAACCAGGGCCTCATACATGCTAAAAAGGTGCTATCCCACTGAGCTGTACCCCAGACCTTTGTATTTATTTTTAAAAGATGAAAAATCATGTCATTTAGCCTTATTTGAAATTTTTTTCCTGAAAAATTTACTTTCTTTCCATCTATGAGATCCAGTGCAACTGGAACACATTATCTGAAGTCCACAAAAGCTGCAAAAGCTTTATGTTAAGTAATTCCTTAATCAAAAAGATTCAAAAATCATTACTAGAGATATTCTCATAAAAACTGGCATTTTTACATCTGCCAAAAATTCTTGGGAGAGGAAATGGAGAAGAAATGCTGAAAACTGGCTGAGTTGACAATTAGTTGATGCTACTGAATTTCTGAGGTCACATCATCACTTTTGCTCTAACCGGTGACACACTGACGTTGTGCTGGGTCCCCGGTCAGGTGCAGTATGTGCCTGCACTCAGGACAGAAGACAAAGGACTGCTGTTTTCTGAAGGTTGGCGACCACCCCTGCCGCTTGGAAATTAGTGAACTGAATCAAAGGGAAAAAGAAATCCAAAAACAAAATGACAGAAACCTCTCAACTCTTTTGGGGGTGAATTGTGTCAGTAGAAAACACTGGCTTCCGCAGCTGCTCTGCAAGTGCAGGAAAGAGTCCTTGCCGACACGGGCTCACTGTGTGTGGAAGAGCGTGCCCGTGCCGGATGACACACCGGCTTTGTGTTCCTTTGGATGCTGGTTCTGGGCTCCGTCCTTCAGTGGCTTATTAGAGGAAAGTATGTGATTTATGAGCCCAGAGACACACTAGCCTCGTTTTTGGAACTCCAGAGAAAAGATCGACTTCTCGACACTTATGAAAATTTCTCAGTGGAGGACTGTGTATTCAGTAGAAACTCTGAGTGCACAGAAATGGAAATTTCAAGGGACAAAGATCTACATTGTAGTTCATATACTTATGAATTTTTTTACTCAAAGCAACCAATTCGATGTCACTTTCAAGTAAAGTTGATTTCAAAGAAATTACATCGTGCAAGTCTGTCTGGTTGAATTCAGGGAGTCTACTCTTGATACTGAGAGAAAGTGATATTTGTGAGCCTATGAGGGGAGACCTCTCTCTGAACCCAGGACTTCTGCAGGAAGCTACCGGCCTACATCTCTACCCCCTTTTTTTATTTTGAGACAGAGTCTTGCTAAGTCACTAAATTGACCCTTCTGGGCTTGGACTTTTGATCTTCCTGCCTCAGCCTCCCAGAGTGCTGGTGTTACAGGCGTGTACCCCCATGCACAGCTGGTGGAGACGAATTTGATTCTCGTGTCAGGCATACTTTACAGGCCACGGGGATGATCTCCTTATTTACTTTAAAATAAGCAAATGTGTTTCCATGTATTTTTGACTCATGTATATACATTTGCTAGGCTGTTTTTTTCTTCCTTCGTTATGGACTGTAAAAACAAACAACAGAATCCTTGACAGTGAATTAACTATCATTGTACTTTTGGTGAGCAAGCATACTTAGCATTTAAAAATATGTGATAGGAAAAATATATATGTTTCAAGGTTACTGTAAGTTTTTCTTTTAAAATATCACTGATACTTTTCTGTGACAATGTAAGTCTGAAACATTAGATAAAATTAAAAGAAGGAATGAGTTTGGTTTTTCTCTTTATTTTTCTTTTCTTCTTTTTTTTCTTTAATTTTTTATTTACCAAAAACAGACATGGTTTGAGAAAGCTTGAAAAATATTGTCATAGTAAATCAGAAGCAGGAAAATAAAGTTTTTCCTGCATTTAACTTGCTGGCTGTAGGGCTATGTTCTCTTTCCATGCAAGTTGCCCCTGGGAGAGAAGATGGCTTATGGTCTTAAGCAAGAGAGTGTTCTGGAAAATAGTTTTACAGTACAGCTGAGGGTTGGAATGCTTTGGTGATGTGAATTCTGGCATAAGTATCAGAGTTAAAGGAAAACTCCAATAGATATTAGTGGTTAAAATGATTATTTCAACCACAAACACTTAAATATAATTTTTAAGTGTTTGTGGTTGAAAGTATTTCCCTCATTCTGTTTTTGAAGTATGCATGGTATTGCGTGTTTTTTAAAAATCTAAAAAACCCAGGTGATTTTTATTTCGTGACTAAAATGATGTTCTGTGTCCACGAAGCCGATAACCTGCTTACATGTGTCTCTCACTTTGTTTTCTACAGCCTGTTCCTATTTTTAGGATCCTATCTAGTGAGGGGCCCCGTCTCTTGTCTTAGCAAGCTTTGGGGTGCCACGAGCACTCTGCTTTTCTTCCCTTCCCTGCTGCCATGTCTCTCATAAGTATCTTTGTCAGGGAATAAACCCTGCTGGGGGTGCAGGATGTGAACCTGGATTCCATCCCTGCTCTGCCCTTTACCAGCTGTTCTGACTCAGATACGTTGTTGCTATCCTGTTGGGGGTCAAATTAAATAAAAATACAAATGTAGCTATTTATTTATTCACTTTCTAAAGCTTTACTTTTTTTCATTTCTTTCCTTTTCTTTTTCTTTTTTTTTCAAGATACTGGGCATCGAACCTTCACCTTACAAATGCTAGGCAAGAGCTCTGCCACCATGCTGCACCTCCAGCTCCTAAAGCTTTGACTTTTGAGTAAAAGAGGCTGCTCTGGCTTTTGTTTTGGTCTTTCTGCTTATTTACACACAGCAGACTGTGGTTCTTATATATTATTAGGTTATGTGTCTTGCAAAGGACTGACATATTCCTCCTTAGTTTCTAAATATTCTGATTGACTACTAAGAGCTGTTGGTGGAATCCAGACTGGCTGATTCCAGTTGTGGCTTTTGAGATACTCAAGGTAAACTTGAAACCAGAAGCGACAACATTGGAGCTAAGGAGCTTTTTCTCTTCACGGTTCTGTTGGTTCCTGGCCCTCCTTTTCCTGATGCTAATCCAATGTAGTATAACAACTTTATTTTGCTTGTGAATTGTACCCAGAGGCTTGGTTAGGACCCTCCCTTGGCTGGATGCCATGTGTACCCATATAGCATTTCATGGAATGCAGATAATGGCTTCATTTCCCTCTGTGTTTTAATAAGTAGAAACCTGTGTGAGCAGGTATCTCTTTCACAAAGTACAAGTGAAAGTATTACACTGGTATTATTCACGCCAGAGCACAGTGGACTGCTGATATGTTAAAAAAAATTCCCCTTCCCCTCCCTGGTTATTTCCCCCATGTCCCTCAGGGATGTGGATGATCTGGAGCACCCACATCCTGGCTCTAAAGGTCAGGGCTCACAGCTGCCCCGTCTATGTCCTTCACTTTGATGTCACAGGTGTTGGGCTTGGGGCCTCCTAGGGAGGCCGGGGGCAGGTAGTTCAGGAGGGTGGCACTGCTTCCTCCTCTGTGGCTGCAAAGCACCCAGTGCCTTCTTGGCCCCCCTGTCTGGGCTCTGCCTGGAGGGGAAGAAGGTGCCCCTGCTTGCTCAGGCAGCCTCCAGCTCCATTTCCTGGTAAAGCGCCCCATCCCTGTTCCTGCTAGGCTGGATTCCAGGTTCTGGAGGAGGCTGGGGTCTGGTCACGGAGTCAGAGTTTAGGAGATTAGGTTGGAGACAACCTTAGGACTCTGTCCCTACCCTCACTCTCCTCTGGTGGAAACTGAGCAGGAGGAAGGTGACGTGATATGTGTAGGGGGCAGCCTAGGTCACTCTTCAGACTTCCTTCCTTCCTTGTCCCACTCGGCTTTTTTTTCTGGGACTGTAATGGCTTTGTCACCCACGTGCCTGGAGTACAGTGGCTTTCCAGCACTGGCCTGTGTGGGCCAAACCTCCATGAAACTGTGGTCCTGGAAGGGATTCCGTTGCCCACTCAGAGGTGGCAGACCCCATTGTTGCTTAAGAGTGAGCTTTAAAAGTTACTCTTTACTGAATATGCTGTATGTTAGATTCGGAAGGGGCCTGTTTGTATAACAACACTTCAGTCAACAGCATCACTCTGAGTGAGTGGTGGGCTGCACCGTCTAGGTTGCTGTAAGTACACTTGTGATGTTTGTACAGTGCCAGAATTGGCCGGCGGTGCATTCTTAGAACACATCCTGGTCTCTAAGCCATGAGTGACAGTTCATTATATATTTAATTCTTGCAGAAACTTGGTGAGGTTCTTCTTATTTCTCCACCTGTTTTATAAGAGGCTGAAGTTCACAAAGGTTGAGTATCTTATCTGAGTTCAGGTGAGTAGAGCGGCAGTCCCGAGCCTCAGCGAGGACCTCCCTGACTCTGCAGCCCGAGCTTTCCCTGGAGGACGTAGTTCTTTTCAAGGCAGACCTGGATCTCACCTGTCCGCGCTGGCTCTCCTGCTGCCCTACAAACCTATGTGATTCATTTCTTTTCTTTGAACACAAATTGAACTATGATTATCCAGGAACGGTCTTCTTTTTAGACTCTGCCGTCTGAAGACCGTGGCTGTCTGGAACTAGATCGTCCAAGGCAGCTCGTGTAGTGAAAGGCTTTCTTTCCTCCCAACCTGTCATATCTTTTAGTCTCCCTGGGCCCGGAAAATGAGGAAATGTGGTTCTGCTCTGTTCTTTCCTCCCTAGTGGTTCTGTTGCGTCTCCAGACATTTGGCCCACTGGAAAGCTTGTGTTCAGAGATCTCAAACCAGAGACCACAGTGTCTGAAGGAGTCTCATCCTCCCTGAGGCCATCTGGTGGACAGCGGCAGCAGGTTTGAAATGTTATCTGATGAGCGGGCCTACTTCCAGTGATTTCCACAACTTCCCCAGGGTTTTCCTGGGCTCTTTCCACCTGTGCCTCCAGACTGGAAGTGTTCTAAGTCAAGGATTTGGTTCTTTGGCACCATTTTTGTACTAGGTGGTATATACGCTCCATTAAAATTGGTGTAAGAGCGACTCAACCTTCCCCCTCGAACACGGCTGTGGGTCTTGATCTTTTTCCCAGATATGCGGGCGTGTGTGGCCATGTGCCTTGTAAAATCAGCTACCAAACTTTCTGTGAGAAGTGATTTTTACAAGATACATTTTGCTGTTATTGCAGACTTGGGAAGGCATCAAGCGTTAAAGTAATTCAGCAGTTTTATGTACCGGTTTTGTTGAGTTTCATTTCATAAACTGTCATCTACTTGAAAATAATTTTGATATTAAAACAATCTGATAATAAAGCCAGACTGACCAGAGTAGGAGAATTGAAATAGTGATACCTTCCCAATGCACCCGATATTTTAACATAAATTACTTTCTCACCTACATTCTATGTTCATTAAAGCTTATTTTATTTTCCTGAGCCTTGGGTGAGTTCCTCAGGTAGATTTCAGTGACATCTGGTATGAAAAAGCACACTAAAGAGCATAAAATGAAATAGCCGACCATTTCAGTAAACTTCAAGAGCTCCTCAAATAACCACAGACGCTGTGTGAGTGTAGAAAAATTTACTTCTTGACAAGCTGGTAAGCAAAAATTGTATTTATTTGCCTTGTAGGATAAACCTCAGAGGGAGATAAAGAGAGCAAAGTGTGCATTTTATGAGAGTAAGAATATTTGAACTAACTCGAGCATTTTAGTGTAGATTATGCAATCACAGAGTTAGGTACCATGGGGGATATGATGATATTATGCCTGTGTTCCGGGTTCCCGAGGGGCTGAAGGCTTCACTGAGGATCTCGGGCATAGTAGACTCTGCCAGGGGGCTAAGTGTCAAAACGAGTTGCTAGAGGAACTTTGTGAGTATGAGGAAGGGGCAGAGCAATATATCTGGACTGTACTTCCTACTCTGGATTGCCCACGTGGGTTCAAGCTGGCTTTCTTCCTGGCCTACATCCTCTCTCTTCACAAGGTCTTGGGCCCAGGGATGGGGGAGAAATGTGGTGGATAATCCTTGGCTGTTAGGGACCAAGAAGGCTGCACACCAGAGACACAAAGACACTTGTTAAAAAGAGACAGAGGCAGGACTGAGGGCCACTCCATGATGTTGGGACATCAGTGGTGGACAAGTAAGATGGGACATCGTTTTCCAGTTTATTCTGCTTTGAGGACCTTGAGGGAGAGGCAGCCTCAGCCTAGGGGAGCATCAGTTTGGGTGGGAATTAGGAGGTGGCTGGGCCTGACTTGGCTGGGGAGGAAAGCAGGGCAGGGGGTTCAGACTGGGTGCCACAGGCAGTGGGAAGATGTTTGGGCTCCACAGCAGCGGCAGGTGTGACAGAAGAGACGGTGTTCAAGAAAGATCATCAGGCAACTGTGGCAGTCAGTAGGTTAGATGACAGATAGGGAGAAGGCAGGACAAGTGGCGGCCACTTGGCTGTGAGCTGATAGTTCATCCTTTCCAGTCACTGAGTCCTTGGAGTCATCTAGCTTCTTCCTTTGCTCCTTCCTGTTTGTCTACTGTAGAAGTTCTGAGTTTCGAGTGTACAAGATTCACCCAGGAGCATGTTAAAACAGATTCCTGAGGTCCCCGATTCAATAGGCCACGATGGAGCCGGGAATCTGCACCTCCATTTTTGCCTCCTGGATAATTCTTCTCTGGCTGATCTGAGGACCAACTTTGAGAAAACTGACCTCATCACTTGTCAGGCTTGATAAACTTTTGTTCCTTTTGCCTTTCCATTCAGCTCCTTCCTTCTGTTCTAACTGCCACTCTTAGTTCGGACCCTCCGTGGCATCCGCCGTCCCCTTACACGGGCAGCCACCCCAGCCTTGCGGCTCAGTGTCCCCTTGGCCTCCTCACTGTCCTTTGAGGCTCACCTCGGTTCTTCCCTGTGAAACCTGCTGCCCTGGCGTCCCGGCAGAGTCAGTGAGGCCTCTTCTGCTGTCTATTTCTGTGGATTTTAGTATCTCCACTACTGAATTCTTTTCAGGTGCAAAGTACCAGGCTTACAGTCGGGCAGCCCTGGCGTTGCCACTTGCCAGTCCTGGAGTCCCGGGCAGGTCCTGTCGTCTCTCTGACCTTCACTTCTGCGGCCACTGTCTCACAGATCTGGGGGGGCCGAGGAGGTACGCTCGGGGCGTGCACAGTGCTCGCAGTGTAGACCGTGCTTAGGCACTTGTGGTCTTATTTCTCCTTCCCCTGTATGTCCCGAGTCCGCAGTTGGATTCAAAGACCCTCAAGGAGAGGATGTGTCTTACTTTCCTGTCTGTCCTCAGCATTGAGCTTACTGCTCAACAGGCGAGAACACGAGGTGTTGTAGCAGGATTAGGGCACGGCGATGATAGTAATCGCAAATTTATAAGTATTTAGGGTATGCTGCTGTTACGTATAACATTGCTGATTTAGCCTTCTCCACCAAGCTTTGAGGTTGGTGCCGTTCTTAGCACCAGATGAGGAAACTGAGGCGCAGAGTACATTGCCCTCGGTCACCTTGCCGAACTCAATTTGAACCCGGAAAGTCTGTACTCCTCTGTACAGCAACCTCTGTACTCCCCTAACACTTAAATAAGAAAAAAGCTCACTTTTTTATTACAAAAAAAATGCCAGTTGTATATGGAAATAAAGGGAATGGCGGTGAATTCCTGTCTATTCAGCTTCCACGATAATCAACACGTGGCCCTTTATTTTTTCATCTATACCATTACCTACTTCTCATTTTCATTTTGGATCATTTTGTGGCAAATCTCAGACACATCATTTCCTTGTAGATACTTTGTAAATGTATCTCTGAAGTATGACTTTAAAAAGTATAACCTCAATGCTGTTATCACACCTAAACATAATATCAGTAGTTCCTTAACATCGACTATTCAGATTTTAAATATCTCTGATGCTTGTTCAAACATTTTTTGCAGTTCATTTGTTCAAATCATTTTTTTTGCAGTTCATTTGTTCAAACAAAAGGTAGTTTGTTTTTAATAATGGTTTTTAAAGCAAGCTAAAGTTTTGCGTGTTTAATGTTCTTAATTTGGCAAATATTTTGAGTGTCTATCTTTTGCAAGGCACGGTTGGAGGATGGTGAAAGATACTTTCAAAGGGCTGTCAGCTGGTCATGGTGCCTAACTAGATTCAGAAAAACACCCTCTGTTGGCTCATTTTGCCTTCCGGGTTATAAGCAGGCTGAGTGACACAAGATAGAGCTCTTGATAGAGAGAGAGAGAGGGAGAGTGCAAAGAAGAAACAGCTCAAAGAAGACACGATGGCTATAGCTTGGGGTATGTATTTAGAAACTTCAATCGGGTCTTGCATGTCTATTTTCTGGTTCATTCCTCATCTTTATGCTTCCACTGGCTTCTTATTTCAATGGTATCTGGAAAGTTGTTATGTTGCCTCTCTCTTCTCCTTTTGAAAAAAAATTGACAGAAACTTGAGGGACAGACTTAGTGATGGCAGTGTCTTGAAGTAAAGTGAATGAATGTGGTGGGGTAAATCCATGCATTTAGGCCATAATCCCAGTGGTGATGGATCTCAGTTTTTAGATATATGCTGTCGTTATTCAGCCTGATTCTCTGTGCTTGAAAACATCTTGTCAAATGAGCAAGCGTTTGGAGTAACTGGAAAGATGAAACTCTGTGAAATATTTCTGTTTGCTTTGGAATTATCTCTCTCTTTGTTTTGGATCTTGCTAACTTCAAAGAAAAGTATTGTGATTTACTTTGAGCTTGATGGAATTTTTTTCCCTGTATTTAACCAAGATTACACTTTAAAACTAGACAGAGAATTGTGGGTATGTTATAAAAGTCTGCTGAAACCAAACCTGCTTCTGCAGACATATGAGTTTCATCAAGTAGATTTAAGTCGTAACAGGCATAGGAAAGAAGGCAGTTTGGCTTTGGTGCCAGCCAGAGGATTAGAATAGCAATTTGCTTACTTCAACTGTTTTATAGGAGCATTTATAAAGTTGACTAATTTTATCGTGGTTATCTTGCCAGCTAGCATTAAGAAACAGGAGATTTAAGAAATAAACGTTTATTCTTCTTCTGCCCAAAGAAGTGACATTCCCTGCCTCCCCCATTTAAAATATTATCTTCTTCTTTGGCTAGAGAAATTATATTTGACATACGTCTAAATGTTTTTCATGCTCATTATAAATTATTTTCAAAACTGAATCATAAAATGACCAGAATTTTTGGGTGAGATGTTTAGTTAGCTGCTATGGTTTGAAACTTAGCTTCAGACACTTAAATTTTTATTTTTGAAAAATGAAAACATTAGTTTTTATAATCAACGTTCTTTAAGACTGTAGTGGGATTGTGAGTTATAATGGTAGCAGAGACAACAGAGAACACAGAAAAGACCTGCCTTTTCACACCTCTTGTTAAAGCATTTAGTATGGGGACTTTCTATTGCCTTTGTCACCCTTGCAGACCTTTCCAGTATCAAAACCCACCAGTATGGTTATATAACTGGAAATCATCAGGAAGCAAGGTGGTTATTTAATGTTCCTCTTCTCCTTGCTTTTGGTTACAAGTGTCCCTTGTACGTCTGTGTGTGTGTGGAGGGGGTGGCAGGGGTTCCTGGCGACTGAACCCAGGGCTTCCGCACTGAGCTGCATCCCAGCCCTTTTTAAAATTGTAAAATTTTGAGACAGAGTCTCAGGAAGTTGGTAAGTTGCCCAGGCTGGCTCAAACTTGCTGTCCTGCTGCCTCAGCCTTCTGAAGTGCCGGGATTACAGGTGTGCATCACCGCACCCTTCTTCCTCGTGTTTTTGTATTACACTGCAAGTCACTAGTGTAAGTAACTGCTGTACTTTGGACAGAGGGTAAGTGTGTTCCCCTCAGGTTCATGTGTTGGAAGCTTGGTTTGCACTGTGACAATGTTAAGAAGTGGAGGGCTTTCAAGAGGTGGAGCCTACATAAAAAGAATGAAATCCTGTCATTTACAGTAAAGTAGATGGAACTGGAGAACATTATGGTAAATGAGAGAAGTCAGGAACAGAAAGAAAGACAAATACTACATGTTCTCTCTCACGTATGGTGGTAAAAGAGTCGATCTCAAAGTAGAACAGAGTAGTGGTTACTAGAAACTAGGAAGGGTGGGAAAGGGGTGTAGGGGAATTTGAATGATGAATGCCAAAGTACAGTTAGGAGGAATGAGTTCTAGTGTTCCAGAGCACAGGGGATTGATACAGTTTATAACAGTCTATTATATATTTGAGAAGAACTAGGAGAAAAAAGCTCCAAGTTTCTTTGCAAAAAGAAATGATAAGGAAATGGAAAGTCTAATTACCATGCTTGATCATTACACATAGTATGTATGTATTGAAATAGCACACTGTAACCCACAAGAATATATAATTATGAGTTAATTAAAAAGAAAAAAGAGGTGGGACTTCCTAGGAAGCTGTTGGGGGAGGCACGCTCTTAGAAGAGATTAAAGTAGTCCTCTCGGGACCCCATCACCCTCTGGCTTCTTTTCTCACCATGTGATTCCCCCTCCATGTGAGCTCCTACCATAATGTAGTCCACCATGAAGCGATTCAGGCAAGGGACCCTCAGCAGGGACCGTGCCATGCTGTTTGGACTTTGCACCTCTAAAACTAGGTGAAAAAATAGAAACGAAGCTTTTGTAAATAAGGAGGGAGGAGGGGATGAAGGGAAGGGAGGGGAGTGGGAAAAAAAGAAGCAACAAGATATCTCATGTACAGGTACAAATCCCTTATGATGAATATTATCACTATGTACATCTAAAATGTACCATTAAAATAAAATAAAATAAAACTAGGTGATGAATAAACCTCTTTTCTTTATAAGTTACCCAGTTTGAGGTATTTTGTTATAATAACAGAAAATGGACTACTATAGTAACATAACACATTCTAAATTTTGTATGGAAATTGGAAAAAAAGAGAAAATATATTAATTCTATTCCCAGCACCAAAAAAAGAAAAGGAAAAAAAAGAAAAAGAAAAAAAAAGGAACTCGGTCTCTGGTCACATTATGTTAGCCATTGGGCCAAGCTCCTGCTGATTCCAGCCCTGCCTCACGAGTTCAGTTGTATGAACCAATAAATTACTGTATAGTGCTTTTTTTTTTTTTTTTTTGCTGTGCTGGAGATTGAGCCCGAAGCATCGTGCGTGCTAGACAAGCATTATACCATGGAGCTAGATTCCCAACTCAAGATTCTCTGTCATTTTAATCCACTTGACTTGAAGTTTCTGTTACTTGCATCCCAAATCACTTAACTGATCCTAACCATAATGAGTCTTATAAACAGATCCTTTTTTCTGCGTTGGAAATGAAACAGTCATTCTTTCTAGACCAAAGAATTTATGCTTCCAGATAAACATGAAGAAGAGTGGGCCATGGCCGAGCATCTGCTGTGTGTTAAGCACAAGGCTTTTCACATTTCTTGTTTAACCCTGCAGGTGAGCATTCTTACACTTGTTGACCTGCTCATTCAGCTGTCAGTGATTGCTGTGAGACTGGCAAAATTTTATACCATTTTCTGCCTTGTGGCTGGAGTTATGTTGACTGTGGCTTTTCCTGGGCCATCAGTGGATTTTTTTGGTGGCTCTGGGCACATTGCCTCACGGAGGAAGTACTATTTCTAGTTTCTAAGAAGAACTAATCTCACTTTCACCCCTAAGAAGATATCTAAGGTCACTTGGAGCATTCTTAGTTGCTTTTCTGCAGCCTGTTTTCCTGCATGTGGTAGAAAATTAGGTCAAATATAATTTAGTGTTCTAAGTGTAATTAAAAGTTTTAGTGACTTTGTAATTAAAAATCATTATCAGGCTGGGGATGTAGCTCAGTGGTAGAGCATTTGCCTAGCATGTATGAAGCCTTGGGTTCAAAAACCCAAACCCAAAGTGGTAATCAAGGAAAGATATGCAGAGATGTATCTCCCAGTAAAGGGCTTATTTGGAAATGATGTACAAAATAAGAACTGCAGTTCAGGGCGCACAGACACCAGGGTGGCTTCTCTTCTGGTGTGTAAGAACAAAGGCCATGGCTGGAGTTTTATTAGGAAAAGAGAAAGTCTATGTCGGTTGTTTTAAAAGGAAGTTCCTTGGCACTGGTGGTGGCTCATGGGAACTGGCGAGCTCTCGTTGCTGAGTGGCAGCAATTACTAGGTATAGCTTTCTTTTTAAAAGTCACAGCAGGCCATTGTGGTTTTGGATTGGGTTTGGGAGATAATTCCTGGAGCAGGTATGTTTGTGACCTGAATGTTTTCCTCTATTACCCTTCGACTCCTGAGTTTGGTATGACAGGAACAACTCCATTTTGAATAATCAGATTTTATAACTCCCACTGGCCAAATGCAAGCAGATAGCGTTTTTTGTTGATGTTGTTGTTGTTCTTGTTGGGCTTTGTGTGTGTGTGTGTGTGTGTGTGTGTGTGTGTGTGTGCTGGGGATCGATCCTGGGGCCTTGTGCTTGCTAGAAAAGCACTCTACCACTGAGCTAAATCCCCAATCCCAACAGATAAGGTTTTAAAACTCAATTGGAAGCCAGGCATGGTGGTGGTGTACACCTTTAATCCAGCATTTGGAAGGCTGAGATAGGAGGATTGCTGTGAGTTTCAGGCCAGCGTGGGCTACATAGTGAGTTCAAGGCCAGTCTGAACTGCATAGTGAAACCCTGTCTCAAAAAAACAGACAAGCAAGCAAGCAAACAAACAAACAAACAAAACCCCCCAAACCCACCTCAACTGGCTGTAGTGCTTTTTAGATTACTAGAGAGATTACTATTGCTGGTGTTATATTGTTTTCTGAATTGCCTGGGCCATGCAGTGTGGCCATAGTTGTATTCTTCTTCCTTTGGAGAAAGGGAGGGGTCCAGTGAAGGCACTGGGGACATGGCTGTGATGGGCCTCGTGCTCTGACCCAGGAGCTGGCTTTCCTATTGATTCTGCTCTCTCATTGTGCAAGGGCTGGTCTGGCCTGGCCACGAGTCAGTCTGTGCGTGGAGGTCAAATGAGGGCAGCTGAGGGTCATGAGGGTATGTCTTGTGTTTGAAAGGAGTTGGGGTATAAAACATGTCTTTCGTCACAGACCAGTGGTTCATTGAAAAGAAATTAGTCATGTACTTTGCTCTCAACTGAAAAGCAATAATTAAGAGCCCTCCTCCAAGAATGGGAAATTTGTTATGGTTTCTTATCACTTGCTCCACCCTTAGTTCTTTTGGGACAGTCACAACCATGGAAAACAGCTGAATAAGAACGCTCTGTGATGCATTTTAAAAGGATGTTGTAACAAGCAGGTCTGTGTTCTTAGAAAATAATTTTTTTTGTTCGCCGCATGTAATCAGTCGTTTTTAGTTTAGAAGTTTTACCTGTCATGCTTTGACCCTTCCCAGCACACCTTGGGAGAGTTCCCAGTGGAGAGGCCGGGCTTAGGCTGAACTTGCCATCTGAGCAGCCGAGTGGGAGAGTGTTGGCTGTTTTTCTTCCCTTTTTCCTCTCCTGCCCTGGTGGGGCCTGGGAGGGATGGGGGATTTCAGTGGGAGTTGTTTGCTGCTGGAGTCTGCAGGACAGTAGACAGTTTGAAAGGCAGGATGCAGAAGGTTAGAAAGGTGGTCCTGTAAAAAACACACCTACAAACGTTATACACATGTAAGGAAAAATCTGGTAGGAAAGAAGTTTGGCTTTTTTTTTTTTTTTCCCTTTACTCATTCCTGCCCCTAACTCTGACTTGCAACTCCTGTCAGGAAACAGGTGGTCAGACAGATCCTGAAAAGGCAAATCATTACTTAGATCATGAAAATCAGCTTTGAAAAATCTTAGTGGAACATTTAGAAATATGTAAATGGTTTGTGAATATCACTCAGTCTTAAATTATGGGTAAAGAAAGATCTAGAAGTATTTTGTTTGGCGAGGATGTTGCTCAGTAGTGGAGCACTTGCCTGGCATGCACGAGGCCCTGGGTTCAACTCCCAGCATTAGAAAAAAAATATTTTGTTTGATACTGGAATTTTGTGAGACAGCGAATAATTAATCTATCTACTAATTTATTTAAAAATCTGTGTTGTAACATTATACATTTTGTTAATCCTATACTTTCCTACTTTCTCTTACTCTGGCCCCAAACGTCTGATTTCTACTTCTAAATCTTTATTCTTCCTGGTTTTTTTTTGGTTTTGTTTTGTTTTGTTTTGTTTTTAAAACTAGGACTGTTTGGCCCCAGTCCTCTTGTTTTTCACGTTTTGGTCACTTTTTGGTCACTTTTTCTGAGAACTTCCTCTAGCAATGGAATGCTGGGTGTTATGGTCTGTGCCAGATGTCCCCCCGAAGCCTCCTGTGGTCATAGGTGAGGCATTTTCAGAGGTGGCTGGATCTAGAGTGTGTGATTGATTACTAAGTTAGTCTACTGATTGGTTTGGCACAGTTCTGTTGGGATCCGGGATATGATACTAGGATTAAGAGTGGGAGAGCTACCACCCCAAGGGTGGGCAGCCTGGATAAGATATAAGGGGCAGAAAGAAGCTGCTAAGGTCCTTTGCTTACCTTCATGCCTGCTGCCTGTCTGCCACCCTACCTTGGAGCCAGCCAGCTGTGGACTGAACCCTCTACAGACTGTGAACTAAACAAACCTTCCTCCCTTAACTTTGGGTGTCGGGTATTTTGTTTCAGCAACAAGAATAGTAACCGTGACACCGGGTCTCGTTACTGTCGTTTGTTTCTGAAAGCATTGCTCTGAGTGCTATTGCTGACACCTGTTCTGTCATATTCTTGTCATTTTTACTAGAAGACCCTATTGAAATTGTCTGAGGAACATCAGAAATTGTCCATTTTTAAGAACTGCACAAAACTAGATTCTGCAGATCTTTAGTAGACTCTTACTGCTTTCTTACCCTTATTGTCATTATACTTTTTCTCTGACTCTTTCCTCAATTAAAATGAAGATGAGGTAAAGTTCATACATAACATTCATACATTTTAGAGATAGCGATGTTTTTGCTTCTGCTGGTCAAATACTGCAGTTTTAGTCACTTAAAAACTTTCTGCTATGACACCGATGTCTTTTTTTTTTTTTTTTTAACACTACTGGGGATTAAACCCAGAAGCTCACCCACGCTGGGAAAATGCTCTGCCGCTGAGCCACATCCCAAACCCTTTTTATTTTATTCTGAGGCAGAGTCTTGCTGAGTTGTCTTAGACTCCTCCTAAGTTGCAATCTTCCTGCCTCAGCCTCTTAAGTAGCTGGGATTGCAGGCTTGTACCGCCATCTCAGCCGGCATGCCATCTTTCTTACATGACACTGACAGTCTGCTGTTATTAAGACTATTTTGCTAATTTGTTACAGAATTTAGATTTTCCAGGGTGGCGGTTTGCTTAAAATTTCTCCCCTGAGATGGAAATGGTTCAGTAAGGCTTTAGCACTGATGACGATAGTGCTTAAGTTAGCTGCAGTTCTTTTTTCTCCATCTAATACCTGTCTGCAAGAAGTCCAGTCCAGACGCCGGGGCCAGCGTCTCTTCCTGGTTTGCTGTGTAACCTGATCTGTGGGGCCTGTCAGAATTCTTTCCATGGTTACCCGGCACAGCACTCAGGCCCAGAATAATCAAACAATGTCAAACTCCATTTGCGAATCAGGAAACTGGTGGGCTTTGTTGATTACTCTTATAAAATTGTTTCCCCTGGTAAGCCTGTAGCACGGACTCTTTTTTCAAAGAAAATGTCAAATGTTCCTTCATCTCTTCTCTATAATCTGCCCTTGAAAACCTTCAAGTTCTATTTGTGTGTAACCTGAAGAAATTCAAATACAGACAGAGGCGCACCAGAAGCAATTGTTCCGGGTTGCCACAACAGAGAGACAACAAACGGGAGGTGGAGTTGGAGCTCATGGGAATGTTGTGGGCAGAGAACTTCTGTTTTTCTACATTTTCGTATGTGTGCGTGTGTGTGTGCGTGTGTGCGTGTGCGCGTGTGCGTGTGTGTGTGTCCATTCCAGGAATACAAGGCTGGGACTGTAGCAGGTAGGAAGAATGTGAGAATGTTGTCACAGTTCTGCCCCGGATGTACTTCCCTGACTGAGGAGCACTGGCGTCTCCTGGGGAGCCAGCCATTTGATCTCCTCAAGCCTCCCTTTCCCGTCTGTGTAATGGCCGCAGCAGTGTTGCTTGCTTCACAGGAGACAAATGTTTCATAAACAATATGTTACTTTCCCATCACAGCCCAGCATGGCGCCAGAATATAGTGGTAATCAATGTGTTTTCAATTAGTGGTTTCTGAACACCTCACATGTTTCTTATGGACTATTTTGGATATCTGAAGTTTTATACAGCAAGAGTTGTTGGACATTTCATCACCTGTGGCGACCTCATTTGTGGTTTACGATCCTGGGTCAGCTGAAGACCCGATTGTTGTTGGCAGGAGATGGTGACGTGTCTCCTGCCGTCTGCCCGAGTGGAAGGTGTGGAGCGGGGAGAGGTGGTCTGCAGTATGTGAGTTAGCAGCATGGAAATCGAGGCTCTATATTCTGTGTGTTTATATGAAGGAATACGGCCCGGGGGATGCAAAATTCTTTACCTTCCCTAGTTGCCTCTCAGCAGAATCGTGAAGATCTGTGCCTGTATCCAGTGCTCTTTTTCACTTGGATGATGTTAATACAAGGCAAAGAGAGCTCAAGATATCTTCAGCATTAGCTGCTTGCTCTGAATTTCAGTTTGAGGTATTCATCCATTTATTCATTCAGCAAACCATATTTAGCACTTACTATGTGTCAGTCACTGCACTGGGGGTCAAAGGCTGTACCCCGAGAATCTCCGAGTTTGTGGTGGGAGAGCCATGTGATCTTCCTCACCTGGGGTTACGGAGGCAGGGGGTGCAGGCCAGATGCTCTGGGGACTGACGGGTGAACCACCGATCTTCTGATGCAACGGCTGGGAGGATTAGGGTGCAAAGAGCAAATGATCTTAGAGTTTGATGCAGCCATGTTGCCCAGGGGAGACCTGCGTGTCTTGAAGAAAAGCGAGTTTGAATTCCAGCCTCTCTTAACAACTGTATGACCCTCAGGCAAGGGATTTAGTTTTTCAGATTTCATCCTTTTCTTCTGAAAATGGGCAAAGATTAAAAAAAAGTCTAGAAAACTTGGCACAGTGCTTGGCAACCAATAGGTTTTAAGTATCTCGATTAATTAACATTCTTTTTCTTCTCACTTCCGTTCTATTACTGCGTGATAGGTATTCTTCACATCCTTACTGTGGGCAAATTATTGTGGTAGAAAGAGCACTGGGATCAATAGATTCCAGTACTGACTCTGCCACCAACCTGCTGCAGTAGTGCCGTACTCATCTCTGGACCTTGTGTGAGATCTGGGAGAAGACAAGTCTGGGTTGCGTTGTTTCTACTTGTTGGCTGTATGAGTAATGCAGCTATAGACATTCACATACAAGTCTCTGTGGCGAAGTGTGTTTTCATTTTCCTCGGGTATCTTCCTGGAAGTGGAATCACTGGGTCAGGGTAACTCTGTCTTCCACTTTTCAAAGAACTGCTGGGCTGATTTTCAAAGTGGCTATACCGTTTTACAGTCTTACCTTCAGTGCATAAGGATTCTGATTACTCCACATCCTCACTACAGGTTGTTACTGTCTGGACTTTTGGATTTTGCCATCTTAGTGGGCGTGAAGTGGTATCTCACTGTGATTTCGATTTGCATTTCCTTGATAACTAATGATGCTCAGCATCTTTCCATGTGCATATTGGCCATTCATGTATAGTGTTCGGAGAACTATCTGTCCAACTCCTTTGAGAAACATTGACTTTTAATTCTTAAAGTTTTAAAATTAATTAATTATTTTTTTATTAGTATGTAGTTGTTTGGAGTACATGATGTGTCCATTCATCTTAGGAGTGGGTACATGTACTGTACATATCTTGATTCTTTTCATTTCCCTTCTCCCCACCCCCTTTTAAGGTTTGTGGTTTGGACTCCTCCCCTTGGCTTTGGGATTGGCTTTCATCCTCCGAGGCTACCTGGTGGTGGTAGAGAGCTCCCGGCAGCATCAGTGGCCTGCGGACTGCTAGAAATCAGCACGGGCCAGTGTGACCGTGTTCGAGCAGCCTGTTCTATGCTGAAGTAACGACCAATCCCAGTGTCTCGGGGGCTCCACACGTTAAACCTTCTTCCTCCCTTATACAACGTCCTTGATCCAGGCTGGTTAAGCCTTTTAGCCCTGGTCTGCTTTCTGAGAAGCCGAACAACTAGAAAGCTATTCAGGGGTTTTTCATCGCCTCAGCCGCTGGCAAGACCCTGCCACATGGTCCATGCCGTGGAGAGGCATCCAGAGATGGTGCTTTCTGTGTTCCAGGAAGGGGGACCTGATGTCAGTGAGCATCACCGATGACTGTTGTCACCAACTCATTCTACACAGGTGCCCCGACCTCTGGTGAAAGACCCTTGAAAATGAAAAAGAATTTTTCATTCCGATAGTAAATTTCATATTTTCTTTAAAAAACTTTTTTTAGTTTCTATTAGTGTATATTTCCAATACATAATGGTTACATTCCTTATGGGGGGTTGATACATGTACATGACACATCTTAATTCTTTTTTTCAACTATTTTCTCCTCCCTCCCTTTATCTCTTAATTCCCTTCCCATATAAGATCTAACTCCCTACTTCTTATTTCATATTCTTTATTTTGCTCTTCACTTATATTTTGAGTTTCTCTTATAAGAGAAACCATGCAGCATTTAAGCTTGTGTGTCTGGTTTACTTCACTAAACACTATGGTCTCAAGGTGTGTCCTTTTTCCTACAAATGACCCACGTTTACCCTTCTTTATGGCAGAGAATATTCCATTGCATGTAAATACCACATTTTTAATTTATTCATCTGTTGATGGACATACAGGCTGCTTCCAAGATTTAGCTATTATGAATTGTGTTGTTATAAACATGGGTATACATGTGCCACTGTGTATGATGACTTTAACTTTATCTTTCAGGAGGATGCCTAGAAGAGGAATAGCTGGGTCAAATGGAATTTCTAGTTTTAGTTTTATAAAGAATTACCATCCTAATTTCCATAGAGGTTGTACTAGTTTACATTCCTACCAACAATGTGGAAGGGTTTGTTTTCCCCCAAATCCTCTCTGGCATTTGTTATTATTTGATTTCTTGCTGACAACCTTTCTTTCTGGAGTAAGGTGGAATCTTAGTGTGATTTTTTTTTCCTTGTTTTTTTGAGACAGTCTCACTATGTAGTTCAGGCTAGCCTTGAACTCACTATGTTGTTCAGGCTGGCCTCAAACTCGCAGTGATCCTCCTGCCTCAGCCTCCCAAGTGCTGGGATTACAGGTGTGCAGCACCATGCCCAGCCTTAGTGTGGTTTTAATTTGCATTTCTCTAATGACCATAAATGACGAACATTTTTTCATGTATTTATTGGCCATTTGTACTTCTTCTGAGAAGTTTCTGTTTATTTCACTAGCCATTTTTGATTGGGACTTTTATTTTGAGGAGTCTAATTATTTTGAGTTCTTTGTATATTCTAGATATTATTCCTCTGTCTGAGGATTAGCTGGCAGAATTTATTTCTTTCTGAAATTTGTCTTTTCACTCTGTTGGTTGTTTTGTTTGCTCTGCGGAAGTTTTTTATTTGATATGATCCCATTTGTTGATTCTTGGTGCTGTTTCTTACGCAGTCGGGGTTCTTTTCCCATGAGATCGGGTGCTTTCAGGGTGGTATGGCTGGACTGTTGGGGTGCTTTTCTGAGAGTCCTTGCCTATGTCTATGACTTCAAGAGCTTTACCTATTTTATCTTCCAGCAGATTGTTTCTACTTTCACATTTAAATGTTTGATCCATTTTAATTTTAGTTTAGTTCATGTGAGAGATACAGATGTAGATTCAGTCTTCCGCATGTGGATAGCTAATTTCCCTAGCAGAATTTATTAAAGAGGCTTAAAGAGTTTGTCTTTTCTCCAACATATGCTTTTGGCTAATTCGTCAAAGATCAAATAGCTGAGTGTGCCTGAGGTAGTTTCTGTATCCTCCATTCTGTTCCACTGAGTCACATGTCTGTTTTTGTGCCAGTACCATGCTGTTTTTATCACTGTAGCTTTGTAATGTAACATCAAATCCAGGATTGTGATGCCTCCTGCTTTGCTCTTGTTACCCATGTTTGCTTTTGCTATTCTAGGACTCTTCTGGTTCTATGTGACTTTTAGGATTGTTTTCTCTAGTTCTGTGAGGAATGGTGTTGGTATTTTCATTGGGATCACATTAGATCTATATTATCAACTCTGGAATTATAGCCATTTTGACTATATTGTTTCTGCCTTTCCAGGAACAGGGGATATCATTCCATTTTCTGATATACTTTTCAATCTCCTTTTTCAGAGTAGTATAATTTTCATTGTAGAGGTCTTTCCCTTCCTCAGTTAGCTTAATTCCTTTGTATTTAATTTTTCTTGATGCTATTGTGAGTGGTATTTTTTTCCTGATTTCTTTCTCAGTGAGTTCTTTATTGGTGTACAGGAACACTTGATTTTTATGTGTTAATTTTGTATCCTGTTACATTGCTGAATTTAGTATTAATTTTAGGAAATTTCATGGGGTCTTCTACGTAGAGGATCATGTCATTTTTAAGTAATGTTAATTTAACTTCTTTTCCTATACATATCCCTTTTATTTGTTTTTCTTGCCTGAGTGCTCTTCCTAATGCTTTGAGAACTATGTTGAACAAGAACGGTGATAGTGGACATCGTTGTCCTGTTCCTGATTTTAGAGGGAAAGCTTTCATTTTTCCCTCTATTTAATATGACGTTGGCAGTAAATTTGTCACAAATGACTTTTATCAGGTTGAGATAAGATCCCTCTATAACTATTTTCTTCAGTTTTTTTTTTTGTCATGAGTGGATGTTGGATTTTGTAAAGTCTTTTTCTGCATCTGTTGAGATGACCACGTTTTTCATCATTCCCAGTAAAAACTTTGCATTTATTCAACAATAACTGCCCCCCGCCCCCAATACCCCTCAGTTACTGGTATCCCCCATTCTGTCTGTCTATATGGATTTGTCTATTCTTGGTTCCTCATGTAAGTAGAATAGTGCAATATTTGTCTTTCTGTGTCTGGCTTATTTCACTAAGCACAGTGTTTTGAAAGTCAGTCTATGTTGTAGATACATCAAAATTCCATTCATTTTTAGCTGGATGTGGGGGTGCCCACCTGTAATCCATGCTATTATGGAGACTGAGGCTGAGGCTAGCCTCAGTAACTAAGTGAGACCCTGTCTCGAAATAAAATATAAAAGGCTTGGGGACGTAGCTGGATGGTAGAATGCCTCTGGGTTCAATTCCCAGTATCTAAAAAGATTCACTTTTGTGTCTGAATGCTGTTTCATTGTCTGGTTTTACCACATTTTGTTTCTCTACTTTTGGGTTGTTCCTACCTTTTGGCCATTGTGAACAGCGCTGCTACAAACATCGATGTACCTGTTCTGCTGGCACTCATGTTTTACAAACATTTCACTTTAAATAACAAGGTAACATATTCACTGTAGATCACAGGAAATTAAAATAGATGATAACCACTTTTTATATTTAGTGGCAATTTTTACACGTTAAACTTGATATCTTTTTTCTTAACACTATTTTGTGATCATTAAAATTACTTAAGAGATTTTAATGACCGTAAAAGGAAAATCTGGTTGTATCATGATTTATCATTTCATTATTCTTTTAGATCATTTTGAGATTATTTACATTGAGATGAACATGTCCATGTATATCTTTGCTGATAAATTTGTTATTTACTTAGAAATGAAATTCCTGCATCAAAGATACTATCCTTGCAATGTGCTTATCACACACAGATGGTCAGATCACGAGGTGTGCTGTCCCTGAAGCAGCCTGAATAGAGTCCCTCGAAATGCTGCTGGGTTTCACAGGTCCTGGCCCTCTCTTCAGCCTGCACTCGGGACAGCCTGTTGTAGGTGGGTCAAGGTTGGCAGACAGCATGGATGGGGCACTATTTGCTTCTGTACAAGGGTGACTTTCCACCCTTCGCTCCGCCCCCACCTCTGGCCCCTGAATCGTACAAGCTCATCATTAGTGTCTCATTCCTGCGACGCCTTCACTTTGGAGAGAGAAGTATGTCAGCATTTTCT
This sequence comes from Hystrix cristata, assembly GCA_004026905.1. Taxonomy (NCBI): domain Eukaryota; kingdom Metazoa; phylum Chordata; class Mammalia; order Rodentia; family Hystricidae; genus Hystrix; species Hystrix cristata. The sequence continues at coordinate 66,432 of PVJO010009764.1, forward strand.
GAGAAGTGCCTGACAGTCACTGACTGTGGTATCGGGGATTCTCCAGACAAATAGCACCAGTAGGATGTACACACACACACACACACACACACACACACACACACACACACGTGTGCACGTGCACGCATGCATCGTATCTCTCTCAAGACCCAGGTGGAGTGGGCACTGCAGACGGATTCTGAAGGAAGTCTGCGAGCAGAATTCCCTCTTGCTCAGACAACAGTCTTTCCCTATGAGGTCTTCGGTAGGTAGATGAGGCCCTTCCATATTATGGAGGCAATCTACTGCGTCGACTGACTTACATTTCATCTAAAATATGCTCAGAGACATCAAGATGGGTATTCAACCAAGTATCTGGGTGCCGTGGCCTAGCCAGTTGACACATACAGTTATGAGCCGTCACACTGATCTAAAAACTGGGTATCGGTGGAGGATTTAATATTTGTACAAGGTACCAATCGGCAGCACAAAACTTAATTCATCTAGGAACCACTTGAGGGCAGTCTAAACCCAGGAAATAGAAGTTGTAGCGAATCTGTTTCCTTTGGAATAACTGACATCAGCTCCGCAAGAAATCTTAAGATTGTTCCTGTCAGTCTCTAGCTTTGTAGTTGAGAAAGTTCCTGTCTCTGTGCACAATGTTACATTCCAAGCCCACAGAGTAAATTAATGACAAACACACTAGAGCTAGATCTGTAGTCACTGGACCTTGAATTTCATATCCTTCTGACTTTAGGGAGCTCTTAATTTATATTAATAATCTATTGGAAATAATTTGAGATATGTATGAGTTGTTTGGGTTGTTATATGCTATCTATGATGAAGTGGCACCTATATATTATCCAAACCGAACAAATAAAGAATCTGTGTAACTAACTTTTCAACATGAACTATGAAATAATAAACTTTCAGGAGACCCAAATTTTATTGGTATTGTATCTGTTACTAGTTATGGTGTACACTCTAAGGGTTTTGTTTTTCTTTTTGTAAACTATTGCCTTCAAGTCATGCAAGAGAGGGCTTGTGGTGTGCAAAAATTCCTTTCTTTTACATGAGGTGTGTTTGTATGTCTCTGTGTGTTGGTTGGCAGTGGGAGGTGTTAAATTAAAAGGAGATGTAAAAAAATATATATAAATTTTCTCTGCTCCATTGTAAAATCTGTCATTGAACTCTTGGAATCAGATCTTTCATATCTAGATTGGACTGTTCTAGTACTGAATCATTACAAATAGGTAATGTGTATGAAGGGCTGAATCGTTTGCGAATGGATGGATAATTTGAAGCAATGATTTTTAATCTATTTGGAAAATAGTATGTTTTATTTCAAATGTATATTTTTATAGCCAATACTTAGATAGCAAAGGACCTATTCTCTTCTCTATTTTCGTCCCCTTATTTTAGTGGCTTGTTCAGGTTTTGTCTCCCCACCAGGGGGCAAGCAAAGCAAAGCGGAATCAATGGGACATAACCCTCTCCGCTGCAAATCAGCTACCTTCTTGCCACACTTCTAGCAACTAGAAG